>PTEX01000002.1:4137887-4283099 GCA_003342815.1 Eudromia elegans | reverse complement strand
TACAATGGATTTAACAGGGGAGCAATGGCAATCATCTGCAAGATGCATCTTGCCTGTTCCTAAGCTTACATAAGGCTTCCTATGTCTGTACATAAATACACATCTTGAGATTCTCTTATTCCATCAGATGGGTTGCAGACAAGAAACGTGGGAACAGTGAGATAGAGATGATCCTGATAATAACCAGACTATTTCCAGGATACATTTAGGTTAAGCTGGGCAAGCCCATATCCTCCAAGAATCTGTTCTTCTACCATTGTTCTTAATGGGATGACTCTTCCTGGAGAGCTTGTTCCTCTCCTTGAGCCTCCCTTTCACCACCTGTAAAACCATAATGACTTTCTTGGCAAAGTTTTTGAGCTCAAGGGCAAAATATCGATAAAGTTCAATAAAATGCAAGCCAAGGGCTCCTCCTTTTGCATAACAACATTGATGGTTTGAAGGAAAGGGGGGGTTCTTTCTCTAATCAAGGATGATGAAACTGTTCCAGTTATCTGAAAGCACGGGTCTTTTCTAAATGGAAAACTATTGTCTCGAATGACAGTTCATCAGTTCAGAGACTGCCTTTCTCATCCTATCGTTTAGCTGGTATTAGATTATGGAAAGACTGATTGTTGCAGTGACGTGACTGATGAGCTGTATCTGCACTTGCTGGGTAATATTTAACCTATTTCAGAACATCTGTCCAGTTAATGTGGTTTGCAAGAGAGCTTTCTGTCTTCTTGAGAATGCAATGACTTCCCAATTAATAAAAGGAAACTAATTTTAGACTGCTTGAAATGAACAATTAGAAGACCCATAAAGGCGTTTCTGTGTGTGGTGTTAAATATAGCATGAATTAATTTGCTGGAGTGGTTAAACTGTACGTGATAGGACTTTAGTGGGAAAAATTAGTGTAATGCAAATAAAAATCTAAGCAGAAGACTGGCACAATTTATGATTAGGGACTGGGCTAACGGTACACAGTTTTGTAAATTCTGTATTTGCAAAAGGGACTCTATTAAATATTCTGTGTAAAATTGGACCAGCAGGAGGATTACAGTTTAGTCACATAAAAACACGTTTAAATGAATCAAAACTCATTAAAAAGCTGTATAATTGCAGTCAACTAGCAGGGAAAAAAAGGAATGCCTGAAACATTGGACATAAAGAATAGAGTTGTAAAAGAAAGGAAAAAAGTATGCGAGATAGAGTGTCTGCAGCAGGAAGGAAAAGAAAACAGTAGATCCTGAGAGCAGAAAAATGAGCCCATTGAGGACCAGAGCATTGAAGAACCCCAGCCAGAAAGCAGCACGGAGCATCTCATTAGTGAGAAGTGGAGCAGGGCCAGAGGGGTGTCAGCACTGTTTGCCCATGAAAGAAGGACGACTTCTTCAGGCTAAGGCCTGGCCAAAACCTTAGAGCTTTCCACCCGCCAGCGCATGAAGGAAGAGCGACATGACAGCAGTAACCTATGCAAATCTCCATTTCAGAGATGCTGTTACAGGTGCTTTTCTTGATTGCTGTCACCCCTAAGTCCTCGCCCACAGCCACTGTCCTGTGTTAGTAAACACTATATAAATGTCTCTAAAGAGAGAAACGCAGCAAGGAGGCCTCACGTGGACAGAGGTGTCTCTCTAGCCTCCACCATGCAGAAACCTGCACTACTTCGGAGATGAGAAACATGTCAGCATCTGGGGCCCCGACTGGTTTACCCAGTTGCCCAGCAGACTGGGTTATAGACTTAACATAAGCGGCAACACACGGTCTGTGGCAGCTCCATGTTAAACGCACCAGCACAAAATCAGTAGCTGCCTTTTGCAGAAGCTCCTCCAGCGCTTGCCTACGACTTGCATGTGAATGGAATATACAATGGATCTCAAGGTCACAAAAAGCTTCCCGGGTTTCTGGCAAAGATGAATTTGAGTTCTATTCGTGCTTCAAACTCATTTTTCCCTTAGTTAACTTCATGCTTTTACTTAGCTCTATCTTTCTGGTCCAGCAGCCAATTCCAAATTTAATAAAGCTTCTCATGTAGCTCTCATTTTGTTCTATTTATCTATATTACAGAAGTTCTCTGTCTCATCCTCCCTTTTTTTCCTAAGATTTGGCACTGCATCTCAATATTATTAGAATACTAGCCATTTGCTATTCATGTCTTCAGGCAAACTAGTTCTCAATACTGTGAAAAAAAATCCTGGAGAACATTACCAAGTCAAATGGTCACATTCCTCTGATGCATAGTCCCGAATCAAACCCCTTTAACAATCTTTACTTCAAAGTTTCAAAAAAAATTAGATTTTCCAGGAGACTCTAGAATTGGCAATTCATGGCTTAAATACATCTTCTCAGAGGCCTCTCCTAACACTGTTTTCTCTCTGCTCGTCCTACAATCCATCTATTTTACAATGAAAACATTCCACAGTCCTGTACACATGCATTCAGGGATCTAACACAAAGCTTTGTAGGGTGTTAATTAGCTTCATATTTGACCATACAGATGGCAGGATTTTTGCCATTTGTATTTCAGGCTCTCAGCTCTGAACTGCAAGTGATTCTGCACTAGCAGCTCACTATGGCACGATGGCTTTTGCTGCCTTCCCCAACAGTCTGCCCATTATGATTAAGAAACCTCAGCGCAATCCCAGCAGCCTGCCCAAGAGGATGGACTCAGAGCCACTTCAGCAGAGGACATGAACCAGGGCAGATACACCAGCACTTACTCTGAATTTATGAAACTTGGAGTCTATTTCTCATTTAAGCTCACAGTAAATCATCCTCTGCTTGCTTTTTTTCTTGGAAATTGCTTCAACTGCTGCCTTTATTTCTATTCTTTGAGAAATATATATGTGTATATACAGAGAGAGAGATTGGGAGTGTGAGAGCAGCTAAGAGGAAAGGGGAGCTAGGCAAGGACAGCTTTGGGAGGGCTTAACTTCTGAGAGAACCTCTGGCTAGTTGGGGTGTCTAATCAAGGTTCTTACAACCCTAATCATTCTGTGATATATATGTGTGTGTGTGTATATATATATATATAATATTTTATATAAGAAAAGATCTTTCAGAAGACGCTGTTCAAGATAAAAACAAAACAAAGTCCTTTTCCAAAGAAACAGCAGAGAATGAGGTTCCTGGCTATTTGGGCTACAAGGCATTCTACCCTGGCAGATTTTCCAAGCCAATCTCGATCTCCTTTTATTTACTTCTCTTTAATGAGCTGAGAAGTTGGTATAGATAGGTTGGTAGTTCTGATGGGCTTTTAGAAAAGGTCATTTTTGCATTTTGAAAAGGCTGAATGAGCTCTGTGACCCAGCAAACCCTTTAAATATTCCCCATTACCGGTGCTGGTCTGAGGGTTGCTTGCATGAGAGCATCCAGGGTAACACGCACAGCAGGAAACACATTGACTCCTGCCTCAATTAGCGCTTTGCTGTTGTTGCAATGAACGTAAAGGAAGCTCCTTGCCCTGCAGAACAGCTTATCAGATGATCTGTTAATAGTTCTGGACAAGCTGGAAGCAGAAAGTAAAATAACTAACAATATCACAGAATCCTAACGTTTGCTTCTATTTCTCTGTTGCAAAAGGGAAACATAAGCAGAAACGTGTTCAGTTGAGTATTTTGCTTTAGATAGGTCCTCTTCTTGTTACTGTCTATTTCTTGTCACTGCCAGGCAGAAAAATCTAACTTTCTACTTTTACTCTTTATCTAAAGGTCTATACTCATAAGTTTTCAAAGACAAGAAACTGACTTCAACAGCATGAAACCATGATACACTTCTCTTCTTACCATGTACTTTCTTGAAGCAAGAGCCCACATATCCTTCTCCTTCTTCCTTGTAGCATACACACTTGCTCACAGTAGTTCAGGTCCTACAAAAACTATATATTACAAATGTAGCTGAATTGTTACTTAGATGCCTAGCTGTCAAAAGGCAAACTTCCACCTTATTTTGCATACACAATAGGTGCATAAATTCATAAGTGATTTCCAAAGGCTCATTTTGCACAGAGATTTTGCCCTCTACTTTAAAAGCTTTTGTTCCATACGACAATTTCTATACGACAAGCAAGTAACTTCTTACCTCAAATGTCCCTCCTTTCCAACAGTCAAAATCCAAGTCATCACCTGAATTTGGAACAAGACTTTTAAATAGCTCTCCATTTTCATCCTTGCATGCACTTTGGATAGGAAAAAGCATGCTGTCTACAAAGGCAATTGCTCTAGCCATACCATTGCAAGGGTTTGCAGAAAGGGTGCTAAGAGGGAAGGAGATTAGAAAATTAAAACTTGACAGTCTAATCTTAGTAAAATGACTTTAGAAACTCAGTAGTAGAAACTCAGTATGTCTGTGTTATAAAATTCATGGATGGATACATTATATTGCTAAAGTCAATGCTGGTTCCCCTGTGCAAACAGTAACAGAAGATACAAATAAACATTATTTGAATTTATTTATCCACTATGGCTAATAAGTTCCACAGTAGATTGATCAAGGTGAAAAGGTATTTTCTGATAACCTAAAATGACAACAGAAGGAAAGATATTTTGGATGCAATGCAAACAAACGGTTCAGTCCATTAAACTACAGGCTTTCAAACAATCATGGCTGGTTCTCCATGAGATATTGACAGATCCTTGACAGATGATGCTTTTTATTACATGTTATGAAATTAAGGCTTATGGATGAGCAGTGATATAATGAGCCACTCACTGGTCATACAGAAAATTGACACAAAGATCTTTTTCATGAATTCATTGTAAAATGGGGTACTTAACATTTTGACTGTCATTTCATGCCATTCATGAGACAATAATGATTTTGTGTCATTAATGACCTAAACTGAATTTGGAGTGGTGACCTAGAAGTAAAAAGTTGTATAAGGTACTATCACCATCATCCAAGATACTGCTATCAAGTTTCACTCTCACTTAAGTCCTTTCTAAAGGCATTTTCCCATTTTATTATGAGACCTGGACCCTACACAGTATTTGCAAAGGAACCTGGAATTGGTCTCACTAAATTAAAAGTGCCTCTGAATTAAATAGGTGAAGAACTAAGGCTGTGATAAGCATATCTATTAAAGTGCTCTTTTTTTTTTCTGTAACCTTCCGTATTGTCCTGCAGAGCTGATGAAGCAACACATCACATAGATATATTTTATGATCTATTGTACTCACATCTTTTCTTGTTGAGAATATGAGAAGTAAAATAATGGGTTTTAATTAAATCTCAGTACTGTACTAATAGGAAGAAAACATTCTAGCAACAACATATCAAGGACAAATCTTCCCTGATCTTTCATCCAGAATAAGGAAAAGTATGATTGGGGATGAACCTTTCAGCTCCAGATTTGCTGCCTTTTAACCCCTCTTCTCCTCGAGAGGCAAAATGAAAGTTGGCAATTTGAAAGTGAATGGCAGTACACTGTGACACGCCAAGCCATCCTAAGAAAGCCAAAGGCTTTTGGGTATCTGCTTAAATTTGTGTTGCGGTGGAAAAAAAGACCAGAAAGCCACATCTTCACGACTCCTGTATGTCTGGCAAGGAACAGCACTCTCAGACAGATAACTCTTCCACACAACATAAATATCCAAGGCTGAAATACTCACTGCCAACACACCAGCAGGACTACAAAGTTTGATACCAACCACCTCCTCTGCTCTCACCTTAGGATACCAATGGTGATGCAACTCAAATGCCACACAAGCAGGTTCGTTTCATAAAGATTTCACCTAATGAATGGAATAACGAATACACCTGTGTATGTAGATTTTTTTATATATATATATACACACACACACACACACACATATACATTTTATTTCCTGACGAAACTAAGCAAAAGCAATAGGTGTCACTCAAAAGATACACAAGTTGATCCACCATACTTGGTGTTAGCTGGGAAGCAAGAGTTACTGGTCTTGGGATGTTCACCCCAAAGTCCTCTAATGTTATACGTTAGCTGACCATCTTTTATCTTCCAAAGTAATGATAAGGTTTTAAATAATCAGAAAATTTAAAACCATAAAAGTCATTTATCATTACTGAGAACACATCCGAGTCATTCTTATTGTCCTTCTTGATCTTCAGCAACATATTAAAAATGGAAAACGTTACAGCTTTTATTTAGGACATTATTGGATGTAAAATGACATTTGAAGTAAATTTAAAAATTTTGATACATGACAATAGTCAATGTAATGAAAACCAGCTAAAAATAAGCCCTCATTGAAAAATATTGCTATGCCATATTTTCAAGCCGATCTATTTTTTAGTATAAATCTTTTTTATTTATCACCTAATATTTTACCTGACCTTCTGTGTTAGCATTAGCTGTGAGCAAATACCTCATGGTAATAACACCTCTGGAAGATCACTGAGTTGCACATAGGATAGCTGCTGTGACATATACTGCTTCAGGGCAAGCATGAATTGAGCCATACTATTGTGATAAACATATTGACAATAAAATCACTCATGAGAAGAAAACTATTCATATTTTTAAAGCAAACCAAAATTGAGATATTACTTTTCATTTCCCACATGGTAAATTTTTAGACAATTGATATGGCAGGAGTATTACTTTTCATTTATCAGATTTTGAGGGTTTCATTCTTTTTTCCAATAAATATTTAAGAGTTCTCTTGGCATAAAAAAAAGAGGTTTTATTTTTACAAATTTCAATTTTTGAGAAAAACGACATTTCACCTGCTGAAGAAAATCAATCTATACATTCAAAGCCATTCAAAAGATGTGTGATTACACTTTTTCTTTCTAAAAAACATAAGTAGATTTTCCCATCTATGATTAAAATAAGGCAATTACAATATTTAATTACATATTCCTGTTTTGATGGGCAATAATTGTCAGATCAATGGATGAAATATCTGCAGAGAAGACAGAACTTTGCAACAACTAGTCTACAACCAGAGGAGAAACTCCCATAAAACCAAGGTCAACCTTTATTCTCCCAACAAGAACTGTGCTGAATGCCAAACAGAGGAACTTTTATTTACGTCTGACAGTTCTTTGAGCTTCCACGAGTGCCTCCAGCTCAGTGTACGCAATTAGGAATATATCTTCAACAAAGTACTCCACTGCATTCATTGCCCCTTGCGGAAATACAGGCACAAGATAAATACACAAAACACAGAAAAGCAAACAACAAGTGACAAATGCTTGCCATGCCCATGAATGTTTTATCAGAAGATGATCTAAGTACAAAATTCTTCCAGCAATAGCTTTCTAAGCATGATAGTATTTTGGTGGAGACAATGGAGTTATATTCTCCCAAAAATTCCACAGATACAATGAAAAAAAAAAAAAAAATCAAGACTCCCTCTCCTCTCCAGTGCTTACATCAAGGTATTTTATGTTCAGACATCTAGAGAAGTTAAGCTGATTGAGCCATGACTCACCATCATTCCCTTCAAGCCACAGTTGCAACAAATGTTTTCTTCCCTTCTTCAACGTAGTTGAATTAATACTTTTTCTTTTGAATATCACAATAAATGACAGGCCTAAACTCTATCAGTTCAGAAGCATTCCAGGAAAATATCCTTAGGAATGTCATTCTCCTTGACAGGTATCCAAAACACAAAGCAGCTGCCCACAGGAAGGCAGCAGTTGTGCCCTCAGGTAGCATTAGCAAGCCCCTCAGCAACACTTTTAGCCACAAAGTCCCACATCTCTAGTCATGCGCATTCAGCACCAGACCGGAAACTAGATGTTTTTATTCATATCTTAAACTCTTATTAAAAATTGCTTCTTTAAAAATAAAATCTCTCTTGAACATGAAAAACGTCTAAAGATATTTTTTTTGCTTCCAGGTTTTGCTGCTATGTTGCCTCAGACTTTTATTTCATCTTATCACTTCCAAACAAGATGCAACATCATCCAAATGAAGTTAACACTCATATTTTGCTGCTTTATATGGAGTATGAAACTTATACAAATAACGAAGCATCTGGTTTTGGATTATACCGGGCAAGCGTCCTATTGGCAAGATGTATAGGGAAGAGCTGAGATGTCAGAAAGGCCAATAATGTTGTTATTCATTTATTTTTAGCTGCTTTTGGATTTTTTTGGGTTTTTTTAGCATTTATAGTTACCTAAAACAATCAAATTGATTTATTTTCAGAAGTATGCCGAGAATTTCACAGCTAGAATCTGTGCATATCTTAGTGTGTCTTGTTTAGGTAAAACAGAGGGGCCAACAATACAGCTAAAAAAGGAGTATCAGTCCAAGTACTTGATACATAAAATCCTATTGGTCCACAATATAAAATCCAGGTAAATCCCAAATCTTTAAACCCCTCACACACCCCCACAACCATCTGTTACTGCTTCTAAAACTGACATGTTTGTGCTAACCTGCAAAGCAGCCTCTGGAAGCTCCCTTTCTGTAAATGCCAGCTTCTAAAATTAAGCGAGTTTTTAAATAATGCATGACTGTGAAAAAGCATCCCGTGTAATTAAAGGCAGTTTGGTGCTAGGAAATCTTGTTTGCTCCTAATCCACCTGTTGGGAACGTAGCGCCCATGAGAAGCTGTTGCTGCGTAAGGACCAGGCACACATCAAATTGGTCTAAGGAAAACTCTTGACCAGGCAGTTTATGTGAGGAGCATGGTCAGAGTTAGAGTAGAGTTAAATATCATTCTACCATTGCTGCCATGCTTGACTACAATGAAACCTTTAACAGCCAGTTTTGTACGCTGCATCTTCAGCTCGTTCCACACCGAGGGGCGGGTTGCGTCTGCACCGACTTGCTTTGGCTCTGAGAACACCCTTCCATAAACACTGCAGTCCCAAACAAATGACATTTTGATACGAAAAAAGAATGAAAATTGCCAAACCAATTCTCCAAGTGGAAATTTTGCATGTCAGAGGACCTTGGGCTGGAGTAGTAACTTCCAAGGACTTGAATTCTGGTACACATAGAGGAAGATATTTTCTTACGATTTTAATAAAAGATTAACAGAGTAGACACACTCTCTGAAAAGTGGATCCTGAAAACAAAGCTTGATGCGCCACTGAAAGCTGTTGACTTTCTTCCAAAAATGTTTCCAAAAATAATCCCTTTTAAAAATCCTTTTTTACACAGAAAGTAAATTCTTTGGTGGAAAAATGCAGAAAAAACCATTTCAGTAAAACCTGGTTGATCATCTCCAGCTATACTACATCCTTCTCCTGAAGCTATGTCTTTTAATCCAGACAATCAAGTGAAAGGAAGCTAATGGATTTAGTAATCCCAGAAGGACACAAAAACATTTTGGGGCAAGTTGATTAAATCTGACTCGTTGCTACCAGCACCACCAGCTCTCTCAGGGCTTACAGACGTGACAGCTTCCTTATGGCTAAAATTCAGGGAATAGTGGGAGAGAAGAGTGCTGAATTCAGTTATTACACTAATTTAATTTACTATTTTGTTGTTAAGGAGGCTTGGAGTTTTAACTTTTTAATGTTACTCCAGAATCCCCAGTTTTTAAACTTAATTGTGAAATAGATAATGAACTATCATGTATTACACTCATTTTTCTGAAGATGCCAATATATAGCTACACCCAATTTTTTTCCCCTCTCAGTCTGTATTGGCCAAAATACATATTTCTGCATATAAGGATAAGAAATGCTTCTGATTTAGTATTAATCTGAGTTGCTCAGGAAAGGGAAAAAACTAACAGACACTTTCCAAGTCAGCTAAAGAGGTAACAACTAAACCACAGGAATGAATATATGCACAACAGGAATGCAGTATGAAATGCAGTATGAATGCAGCTTGACAATCCAAGGGAAAACTAATGAGACTACCCTAACACTTGTCACAATAAATAGGCACCATTTGAAATACTGCATCACGTTTCAATGCAGTTAAAAATTCATTGCATCATCAATGAAAATATCGTTTGATGAGTCTCACCCATTATTCCCTTATCAGTCCAAAAGAAAGATGTGCTCGTAATGGAAGTGTTTTTGTGAGAGTCATCTTGCAGAAAGACAGCACGAAAAACAGCCCTCTTGACTTGGATTTCTTATGCACTAGAACAAATACATGCAACCGAAGTGCTCAACTTTGTGATCCGTTTGGCATACAGGGGTGCACACCATGGCCAATGTTGCTGGTCTCCTCCATCCTAGATGGGCAAGCTCAAGCGAGGTGGCCTTAAGGGTGGATGTCCACCGCCCGGCACCTGCTACATCTCCATGGCAAGCAAGGGACACGCCACTCCACAGCAGCCAAGCTTTCCATCCTACCTGCCATTCGAGCTCATGCCCTCCTTCAAACTGCAGCGCGGTCAGCAGAGTCAGAGAGTTTTCATGGAACGGACACTATGACCAAAGCCTAAGTAAGGGCTGCAAAGCTTCAGTGAGCACCGAGATGCAGGGGTTCACACGGCTAAGCCTGAGGGTATGGGGAGCATATGACAACGCCATTTATCATGGCATTATTGCTGGTTTGGACAATTAACCTTTTGTCCATCTCTAGACCGCTGATTGTGGAGGGAGATCATTGCTTCTGACTTATCCTTGCTGCTGGGAAGGCCTCAGCCCCACCACAGCTGCTGCGCAGAAGGCAAACGGAGCATGAAACCCAGCACAAGAGGTGCTGGCAGAAACATTCCTATCAGATAACATGATCTTTGTGACTCCTTTAACCTTTTGAATAACCAGAACGTAATCACAATCCAAACATCCAAACTGACCAGTCTGATGACCAACCTTTTTCTGCTAAATATTCTTGGGACATGGAAAAGCAAATACATCTTTTGAGAGGAAAAAGAATCAAAGACGGCGAGGGGCAGTAGCAGCTTGCTTTCACACGCATGCACTGAGCAGCAGACCCCTCATCTGCCTCCCGGTTTGCTAAAGCACAGGACTAACGATATTTCCAGCCATTCTTTCCTCCCTTGCACAGGCTCACTACTGAAGGAAAAATTGTACCACACACTACAGAGAACAATTTCATCAGCTAATTTGCTTTTATTGCTTTCCAAGGTGCCCTGGTAGCTGTTCTCTTGGTGAAACGGGTGCGGGGAAGGCTAACAATGTTCTCGTTACTGCCTTCCCACACTCCAAGCTATGTGTCTCGTCGCAATATTCTGCTAAACAACAACAGTTTTGAATATTCCCTGTATTCAGTGAGAACTTAATTCCATACAGATCCTCTGTTAGACAGCATCAGGCAACTCCCAGTTGCTTCTGCACCACACAGGGCTCCCCTGGAACACGGTGCACACACAAGGACCTGCCAAACCCTTGCTTGGGAGCCTCTGTTTGTAACAGGCTGGGGGAGAAAACACCGAGCAGACAAGCAAGGCTCAAAGTTCAGTCTGCACCAGTGCTTTAGAAAACCTTTAGAGAAAGTTGCCTTTCTAAATCTCATTTCATGGTCCTTTCCAAAACAGGAAGCCAAAGATGGAACAGAGTGCAACATGCAGCAGAACTCCAGCTGCTGGGGAGAACTTCACTTGAGCAAAAAATTCTAGGAGAGTTAGAAAAAAATGAGCTGGATCTGTTATTGTCATTGTGAATAACTGAGGGAAAAAAATCTTCTCATATTTAGTAGGAGGCAGACATCCAGCTGTTTTAAAGAAAAGCACCTATTTGCCTTGGATGCCATGTGTGCCAGCTGGCTCGCTCTCTCCCAGGATCAGCACTCCTCTTATCTCTGGAGCACAAACTGCTTCATGTTACAGGATGGGGAGGAGCAGGCGATTGCATCTTCTTTTGTCACTCTGCCTCCTTGCTTGCTCTTCCAAAGGAAGCTCACGTGCTTCAGCTTTCAGGAGCACTGAAGGGTTCCTTCCAGTCAGTAGTCTGTGAAACTGCGGGATTCTTCAGGATAAGACGTGGTATAATTGAAAACCACAAGATACCAGCATTATTAAAGATGCTCTGTTTTATCACAGTAAGAAAAAATGAGGGGGAAAAAAAAAGTGCAATGAAAAGAAGAACTGAGAATATCTCATGAATTCGAACTGCGTGGATCTCTGCATTGAAGGGGATCTTCACCAGAGCAGATGGAGTGGCTTGAAGGCTAGAAATTATTTGAGCAATCCAGCATATTCTTCCTTCCATGTATTGTGACAGGTTCAGGAGCCTTTCCCTGGGGCAGAGCCTTGCTTTGGTGTCCCTCCGTGACCTGCAAGGTCTACAGAAGAGCAGTGGACACGGCCTCTATAACAGAGGCATCTCTGCCTCCATTATCTGGTGCAGCCAGCACTCTTGCTTCTCCCCCTTCCACCTGCAGCTCTCTGTATAAATTATTTATTTTTGCACGTGCAAAAATACACCAAGACGACTTAAGAAAGAAACAAAAGACAAAATGCTGTGTTTGATGCTCTAAACTACCTCCTAAAGCTCCAAGATATGACCTTCCCGCTGCAAACCTTCACAAGCCATGTGTTGCTATGGCAGTTTAATTTTATTTATTGCTGCCTATTGCAAGCTTCAGGTCTACAAGGTGTTCGAAGAGCAATGTACAGCATGACCACTGAAACTGCAGCTCCCAGGGAAGAATCACAGTTCCACACTTAGAAAAATTATCTCATCTCCCTTCATTACAGATTGATCTTCGCCCTCTATTATTGATGCAGCTGACAAGGCAATCGCATTAAGAGTCCTCGGAAGAAGCTGACACAATAGGGCTCTCAGATATAAATTTATAAGTGTCCTGACTTGTCAGTTTTCCCATTACAAATCTTCTCTGGCAGGGGATAAGGGGAAATGGCTAGTTATAATTTACCCATGCAAATTTAATTATGGGAGAAAATCTGCTGAATTGAGGAATGAGGTTTGGTCATAAAACCCCATGTGAGAGAGACACCAAGACCAGAAGACACTTGATGTGTCTAAGAGATATTAGTTTTGCTTGTTAATAAGATAGGCAATTACTGGATTATAAGATTAAGCATCCCTTTGCTGGAAGCATGAGAAGCACAGAAAGAACATCTGATATCCATCAGCAGGGTTTCAACATTTCCATACTCCTATCAATTACTGATGTTTGGTTTACAGCTAAGCAAGGTGAGTAATTATGTGTAAAGCATTTCATATCTCTTGCAAAGGTCATACATGTTCTCCTGAAATCAAGGAGATTTGCCCTGCTGTAGACAGCACTTTATTTCATGATGTCTGAGCCATTCTGGCCTCTAGACACATCCAATACGGAGACCTCCTGACAGTCTGGACGGTTCAATCTGCAAGCACTTTCTATGGGACTTTGGAGCTTCAGTCCTGAGTGGACTTTTCAAGGTCTAATTAGTTCCCTCCTTTTAACCTTTGCCTGTCCACAACACTTCATGGTCATTTCAAACCAGTTATTAACTTCAAACAGAACCGAGAACTGGTGCAGGAAAGCGATTTGCTTCCAAATAGCAGTCAGTTCTGTGCAAGTGTGTGAGGGGAATCTAAGTTCTTACAAACCGAGAATATAAACACATTTTGTGTTACAGTTTCTGTGTAATTTGAAGCCAGGATTAAAGCAACATTATAGGCAACGCATCATTAACATGAATGCCTGAGCTAGGAATTCAGGACACACAGCCCTGGGCACAGACATTAGCAGTCACAGCAAGAACTTTATAAATAGGACTGCACACCAAAACAAACAACAACAAAAAAAGAAAAATAGAGGAAGAAAATCAAACTGCAGACTGCAGCTGCTCAATATAGGTCACCTTTCAAATTTATTTTGAATCATCACGTTTCCAAGTCAAATTGACTAATATCAGGGCACCTTATCCAAGAGCTCTTGATAGATTTCAGATTACCAGATTGATTCTGGTAATTCATGGACATAAGATTTAAGTACTCATAGCAATACCAAGACATGATCAAAATATCACTTCTGAAGACACTCAGGCAATGCTCATGGGATGGGGATTACCAGAAATTAATCTTTATTAACTCACCTGGAGAATTCAGCCAGTGAAAGAAGACCTATAGAGCATATCCTTGAGCTTCATACAATGTCAGCAGTGCTTACTCTTTCCTAACCTCTTCTCCCTTGACTTTTGGGGCATCTCCAGCTTTCCTTGGGACAGCTCCTCCACTTCTTTAGGTGCCTTCTCCTCTTAATGGCCCTGTAGGGTGAGAATCTACTGCTAAGGACCAACAGAAATGACCCTAGCCGTCAATGTCCTGCTCAACAGCATCGCCTTGGTTTGGAATCCCAGGCTCATAATCAGCCGCTAGCCTCCTGCCAGGACCAGAACAGATCTTCTGTAGCCAGGATCATGTACTGTCACAGGATCATAACATCATCGTGGTTGGAGAAGACCTTTAAAGTCATCGAGTCCAAACATATACCCTAAATCACTCGGTAATCTAAGACTATTTTCTGAGTGTTAACTACCTGCCATACCTATGTACACCTTTAATCTTTGCCTGGTTAAGAAATCACTTCACCTTGCTTATTTTCACACCCAATATACAAATTTCCAGTGTTCTCTGGAAAATGCAGCATAGCAAACCCAGCACCTGGTTTGTATTTCAGCTCTTAAGCAATCCAATATCTTTAGGAACTCATTGAGTAATAATTTTTTACTCCCACTTGCTGGGACTTTATGTCGAAATATAATCTCTTCTATAATGGAACTGTTCTTGACAGTTTTTAGGGGGTTGTTTGTTTTTATTGTTTGCATTTTCAAGTATTTCCAGCAGAGAAGAATTCAGCATAATTGTTCTGCTAAATTTATACATTCAGATTTGGAAAGTTGGACAGACCCTTTTCCTTTTCATTATTGGCTTTGCCACACCATTAACTTTAATTGGTCATACTGGTAATATAGGCATACAACACAGCAATCAGACACTTCTCATTTTGTTCCCTTTGATACCAAGACCAGAATTCCTTTGCGTAAAATCAGTCATCATATTCATGGCCACATGCTTAAAACCCCTCCTTAAAAACATACTTTTAACATCTCAAAACTTACATTCAAGGTACTTTCCAATTTGGTTAAAATATTAAAAAATGGAAATTAAAACAAACACTAATTCTCAAACAGAATACTCTAAGATTTAACATTTGATAACAAAATTAAAATGATGCCTTGCCAGTAATAAATTTAGCTGGGATTTTCTTTCTTTTGATTTTTTTTTTAAAGGCACACCAGAACATTTTTGCACATTACTTATTAAGATAGAGTGATTCCACCAAATAAAGTATTTCCATGGCTTTGGATAGCACAAGTCAGATTATATAAAAAAAGTACGTTTAAGCACAGCACTTAAGGAGCCTAGTTCATAGAGTCACAGGAGGCAGTGCTACGTCCAAACTGTACAGGCTCCAAAGCAGCCTGATCACTTGAAAGAGATGTAAAGGACTCAAGCTGTATTTTGATGTACCTGCAAAACGGCAGAGCAATTCTGATTGAATCGCTATTTTCAGAGAAAATTCAGACTATTTTTAACACTTAAAAATATATAGTATAACTGATTAAAATCACCTCTCCTTTCTCAATTCCACCCTCAGGTTATATATCTAGTGCTTCTATCACATAAGGGAATACAAATGTAGTCACTGAAGGTCTGCCTGTACATTATAGGAATGTGCAGAGGGAATATATAGGAATATACATTCCTCTATGTGGAGATAAGACCCGTAGTGAAGGGGAGGTGGTAGTGGTTCCTGCAGACCACTTTCATGCATGCTTTTCTCAGTGATTTCTCCTGTCTACTTTACCTTCACAGACTTACTTTTTGGCCAGGACTCTGACCTCATACCTCCATTTTTTTAAAAACTAGAAGCATCTTTCCTAAAAATGAACTTATTTCATGAGTAAGTCGTATCCGATTTCACCTATACAGATTTTCACATGTTCTTTTTGTGGCAATCCCTTCATAATAAAAGCAACATCCTCCTCACTGTCATTTCCATGCAGTGAGATCCTAATGTTGGATGTAAAAGCAAGCATGGAAGGGCTCTACATGGGGTGAGGGTCTTGCTCAAAAAAAATGCTTGCCCCAACCTCAAGTGAAAATAAAAATATAGACAACAGCACAAGTGCTTTGCAGTGATGGAAATAGGATCTGCAGTGACTATGCTGTTTTCAGTAGCTTTGTTTCATGAAGATATTTATATATCTCATAATCAATATATCAAAATGTTTAAAGCAAATCTACGGAAGGCTGAGCCAAGATGAGCTTTCTAATGGCTGATATTCTACACGCAGCGAAAGTAAAATATTGCCTAGCAAAACAAACAAGACAACCATTTTATGAAACAGAGCAGAACGGTTTCCTCTAATGCAGGAATCATGGATTAAATTTCCTGCCTCACAATACTCAGGAGGTCAGGCAAGATGTTTATAATGGCACTTTCTGGCTTGAAAATCTATGAAAACAGCTGATTGCTGTGTCAGGTTTAAGCCATCTTCTACTCTGTTACTTTCCATTATGACCTCTTAATCCCATCCATCTCTGAAACAAAGTTAATATCTTCCTAAATTCATTTAGGTTCTCCTTCAAAGATTCTGGAATCAGGAAGAATTTTTCCATTGGGTGCAGATCGCCCCATTTATTCCACGTAGATGGGTGTACATATGCCATATATATATACTGGGCTTTATGAAAAGCACTTCAGCCTGCGTTCCCTACACACTGCCACTGAGATAAATTCTTCGCTATTCATCTTTTCTTCTTCCTGTTATAGTCCTGACTCTAAACACAACCAGTAATAAAAAACAATGAATTTATTTCTAAAATTATCTAATTTGCAGTTTTGCACATTGTGCCTCATATTGTGAATGGGTAATGAAAACCCATCACAAAGGGAATTTATAAAATCTTGCTATAGGGACTGTGCCTTCTTTAACCCATGAAGTGGATGGACTACTACAGTGCTGCAGCTGGGGTACATATTCCTTTAACCATTAAAAAAAAAAAAAGCTAAATTATTTTTAAAGAGAAAATACAAGGGAAGGTATGAAGAGATGAAGATGCTGGAAGGAAGTACCCCTGAAAGACTTTGCTCCAGGTTAGAAACAGTCAGAAAAAAGTGCTGAATACCACCTAAATTTTAAGTCCTGTTCTAAATTTGTAAAGGTTATCTCAAATATTACTATAAGAAAACATGAAAGCTCTACTAAGTAGTACAAGGAAGTAGAAAATGTAAAGCATCACCATTAATGAGTTCTAAGGAGACAACATTCATTACCTATAATCTTTGTAAAATTATAATTACCTTGAACCATTTTTCTCCTAATTATAGTAAGTGTATTAGGATGCGCTGTACTTTCTAATAATCTGCATTATTGATTTTTGCTGTATTTAAATTCCTAAATACGTTGACTCTTTTAAGCAATTCAGGATGTTTGCAAAATCTAATCAACTGACATAAGCCCTGGTTCAGCAAAGCACTGACTGCTGCGTTTTGGTGTGTTTTCAAAAGGGACTGCAAAACATTTAGAAAGACCAAAACATCCCCTTAATCATCCAGGTGTGCAACATCTGTTCAGATCTCTGTATTTTAGGCTCTACTAACAGTAGAAATAAGCACCACCAGAGGATTCAAGTGTGCAGTGAAATAAAATAGGAACGCTATTTAATAAAACTGATTATATTGTCTACAATATTTATGTGTAAAATTAGAATTATATGAACTAGGTATTGAGCATATATACTAAAATAAAGTATATTATATCTATAATGTAGAATAGAAAGGAAAGGAGCTTCTATACAGTTACTATTGTCTTTCTTTAAATTAATATTAGAGTTCAATGACTTAAGGCTTTTCAGTGGTCAGCATGAAGTATTTCACCTAAAGTCTGCTTTAAGCGCCTTCTTCTTTGAGAGCCAACAGATCTACCCAAAGAACTGATCCCAACCCAAGACTGAGACAGACAGGAACTAAATATCTGTTAAAAACCTTGGCTGCTTCAAACTGAAAACCTTTAGTATTACTATACAACATACATATCTGTTGGTCTACCAGTTGCACTCTGCTACTGCCCTGAGATAGAAGCAGATATTGCTAATTACATGCTGCAATATTTTAATGAATGCTCTCATTAACTATTCCTTCATGTTTGATGAACTAATAAATAATTTCTTCCCCGCCATTATAAAACCATTTAGCATAAAGACCTTTGATGCATTCCTGAGAGGGTCTCCCCCCCAAGCTCCTCCAGGTAAATACTCACTATGTATTTTTAATCATCCCTGGAACACGGGGCCCGTGTCACAACCCAAATACATGTTCACTTCTTCCATAACCAGTGACTCTGCACCTGCAGGGCTTCAGCTGGGCCCTGGTTTGTGTTTGGGGCATTTTCACTGTCAACACACGCCAGCCCACCCTGGCAGCCTTTTGTATTATTATTTGCAGTAGTTTTGCCTATTGTTCAGATAAAGACAGACGTTTCCTTTCCCACTGCTGAATTTGCCATTGCCTTTACATTTTCTTTTTTAAAAAGAAAAATGAAACTAGTATAACAAATCCTCTCTGAAAACAATATCTGCAGCCATTACAATGCTTTTTCCTCCCTGCAAGAGGGAAGATAGTGCTGCAAAAGCAGCGAGGCCAGCACAAAAATCAATTCTATCCACTGCATACCAGTAAAATGTAAAATATAAATGTGAATGTTCTTGTGCTGCTATAAACATTAGATTTTGTTGTTGTTGTAAGAGGAGTGTTAGCTTATCTGTATTATTTCCAAAAAAGCTTTCTGGAGTTATATGTGTAACAGCAGCCATAATGACTTGTTCCTTCAAAGAAACCATGGGATGCAGCATGAGAAGAGCAACCTAAATAGGAATATTACGAGTGAATAGCAGCTGCAGCCCTAACAGCCACTTCTCGTATTTGTTACCTGAGTCATTTAATTCCAAGCGTATTTCAGCACTGAGGCCGAGATAAGCTAAGCAGAAAATCCATGATGATAGTGATGATGATTATATTTATTTGCACTTGGGTAGCAGGCAAGATCCCCAGTCACGCACTAGGAAGCAGGAATGCTAAGTACTGCATAACCTGAGGATATTTAAATAGCTTTACCCCTAGAGCTTGCAATACAGATAAAACATCCGAATGGCAGCCCCTTCACTATTCATTAGCATTGTATACAGTGTCTTAGTTTAGCAAGCACTCTTTTATGCTGTTTTCTTTCTGTGCTGCAGCCAGGCAGTGTCAATCTAGGCCCGTGCTCCAGACCAGAAATCAAATTATTTCCACGCTCATTTAATGAAGCTGTGGCTCATAAGGAACTGACCTTAGAAAGACTTGTGCAATATAAAAGGACACCTTCCACCTGTAGTTCTAACTGTTGCATGGATCACTTAAAACATAAGGGGTTTTAGCTTTAATTGCATGGCTTTTGCTAAGATGCCTGTAGTAGGTGAAATGCTTTCACCATTCCCATGTCTTAGCCTTAGGAGGAACAGGGGAGGTTCTCAAAGTCCAACTGCTATAACTATAAATGCCAAAATTCAAGAGAAAGATAGTAGGCAGATAGCAAAAGGACTGAAAGAAAGAGGCAGAGATAGAAAGAATACCAGGTGGAGAATGCATCTTCTAGCAATGCAAAATTCATACAATAAGCCTCACAAGTAAGATCAATTTAACGGAACCTTTTTTTCCAGCTACATTTCAATCCCTGAACAATACTGCTGTATGCCTACATTTTGTTCCTCGCCTTTCAATAATTTAATGGTGCTGATGCTTGCCTTGGGCTCAGGAACCTAGAGAACTTGGAGATACTCTTTATTAGAGATCATTTGCCAGAGGCCTTTCTGCAAAGGTCAGACTGCCAGCCATCCACTTTCCTTCATTATGCAGAATGTACATTCCAATACACATCTATGAATGAAACACTAAAGCTGAGAAGTGTATGAAATGTATGAAATGTTTGAAGACAACCCGTAAATGTGACAACTCCCTCATTAGAGGATGGAAACATGTCCACTAGAGAAGGCAAGTGGAACCACACTGCAGAGTAGGTTTCACTGATGTTATTTTAGTAATGCTTCAAAGAAAAATATTTTTGTTATAGAAAACAGTTGCAAGGGGAAAAATCCATCATACAGTGAAAAATTCACTGGTATTTAAGTCCCTTTGCTAACCTATTGATACTCTGACACAGAGGTGGACCTTTTCTCTGACCCAGAATATCTGTTCATATGATTTCAGGTTGCTCAGCTAACGACCTATGTCCTTCCTCCTTAATTTCAATGTCTCCTCCACACGCATAGTCTCAACAACAACAGTCCTCGCCAAGATTGATGAACTAGCCCAGGGGCTCGCTCTCACATCACCCCTTCCCAACGTGCCCCCATCTCCGTCCAAGGACTTCTCCTTCCTTGCACACGTTGCAGCAGGCAGAGCGCCTGCACAGCCACGGGCTGGGTCACTCCAGCAGCTGGAGTTTTGCCTGAAACCAGTCACTGACCCCCAGACCTGGAAGCTAATCTGTATTTTCTCAGTTTGTTAGTGTAATAGAAAACATCAGGAGAAATAGAAACTTGTAACTCATTTATCACACAGACCTTATCAGACGCAATGGATGAGCATGTTTATATATACACATAAGAAAGACTCATGTTAGGATGAAAATACTCTTTACCTTCACTCCCCAGGTCTCCCAGCCATTAAACAAACACGGGTTCCTCTTGGAAGTTGTGTCTGAACCCAGGACAACTGATTTGCCGATGACGTTTTGCAGCTTTGCCAAGCTCTCTGCCTTACATCTGAGGACGATTTATTGAATGTAACATGCAAGTTATACATTCGACTACCAGGTACCTCCTAAACAAATTTCAAGATGTGCCTCAGTACATCTGAGGGACTGGAGATGGACACTAAACAAATTTCCTGGTTTTCTGAGCAATCTTGCTGATATTTTTCTCCCTCTGCACCACTGATGGAAAGGAGAAATGTGTGTACTTGTGAAGATTAAAATCTCCTTCACAAATTGAGTGTATTAAGTGTCTATGCTGTTCAGCAGATTTGTGCATCAATTCTGAAATAAAATAGTGTTAACAGCTCTATAAGATTTTTATCTCTTATAGCTTTCCTTACTCTGGGTGAATAAATAGCAAGGGCAAAAATTGAGCTAGCCTTTTAGACAGGGAACTAAGCAGCACTTAAATCAGATAAGCACAGTGCCCATGCAAGACAATTTGCCTTTTCTCATGCCATTTGAAGGTATCAAAACTCTTTTGCTCTTAGGGGAACAGCTTTGAATCTGGAAATGGTGTAACTGACCGTAATTTCATGGTATATGGGGTATTTATGTCACAATATTTTCATATTTATGTCAGGCTGCCTCATCGGCAGGTTGTGATGCTGAGCTATGGTCCCTGCAGTAATGCTGGCACATAGTGCATAGCAGCACGTTGCAGCCTGCACTGCAAATGACTTCTGCTCCAGGAAACTTCTAACTGTGCCTAAATAGATGGGGTTTGGATTCTAATGTTTTATTAGCTACCATTATTCTTCTTTTACAGCTACTGCACCACAGATCTGCCCGTTTCCTCTAAGCTCGAGAGTGGCTCAGGCCTAATGAGTGATTACAGAACGGCGCGACACGTTGCATGTACTGCCCACTCGCGTATTGATACGTGCCCAAAGGGAAACTTGAATTGTCAAAATCATCAAAAACTAGAGTCAATTAGTCAGACAGCGAAACATAAATACGTGTAGGTGCTTAGCTTTAGGAAAATGTTCTTGATTTTTCACATACACTCCACTGAGCAGTCAGAGGAATTTTATGCTCGGCATTATTCTGTAGATCATTTTTTTCAGTACATTACAAAATAATTCAAATTAAAATACTACTACTTAATTTTATCCAGTTTGAAACAGTTACTCCACGCATATATGTCTAAAAGAAATATGACAGTCAAAAAATCAAACACCTGCAGGCCTTATTAGTGGAGCATTAAAAAGACAAAAATAATTGGAAAAAATATATATAGGAAAATAGTTATGCTTAAACAGTTCTTTAATGAGTAGGAGACTGTCCTGAATGAATTTGCATTAAGAAAGAAAAAAAAAAAAAAAAAAAAAAAGAGGAAGAAGAAGATTTCAAGTAATCACTTTAAGGATATTGTTGATAACACAGTAATGAACTGGCTTTGCTACCATGCAGCAGTAGCACTTCCCAAAGTGATCCCATCCCACAGGAGCTTTACTGACATGCCACAAGGAGAGCTTAAATGCACTAATAAGGACACCAGAATAGTGATACTACTCAAAACACATCTTTTCTGTCTGAGGAAAGCCTAAATTAATGCAAAACCATCCTCACCACTGAAGCCACCCACGCTCCTTTTGGGGGACTATTTTTCTCTCCTGCAAAGACTCCTTTTCTGCTAATTTCCCCCTTTCCCATGGCTTTACCTCATGCTCATTAAGGCAGATCTGAACTGAATGATGAGAAAACAATATTTGGTTTCCCTCCCACCTAGGCAATTGATGGGACATGCTATTAAATCTAGTTTTATTTATTTCTTCTCTATAACATTTGTTTTCCCCCAGCATCCAACCAAACTTCCTTCAGGGAGACACAGAGGCAGATTTCCTCTGCTTCCTCAAAAGAGCCTCTCCGGCTCTTCAGCTATGCTAAGGAAAGTCACCTATGGACCTTTAAGTTAATAAGCAAAAGTCTTGCACGCTTTTTCCCAGCGTGCATTTCTATTTTACACACACTTGTAATCTCAAACCTCAGAAATCTCCCCCAAAAGTAAATTTTGGGCTGTAAATACTAAATATACACCTTTATTACGACAGCAAAGGAAACAGCTGCCTCTCACTTCAGAGATCCAACTGTAGTGCTTGACACTGCTCTATTCTGAAAGAAAGGCATAAATATTATTTCATACGGAGTTAGAACTACAGACAAGGATGAAATGCGTGAAGAAATAGTATGATACAAACACCATGTTCATTAGAATGTGAATGGAGATAATTCCTACTTGTTTGAAGAAAATTATATAAATGCCACTCTACTGAGGAATGATTTCTGATCACTGGTATATCTATCTGTAAGTCTTAATCAAGGAGGATTATTACTGAAAATGGAAGGGGCCAGTGTTTGGGATATACCTGACCTTCAATGTTTAATGCCATGTCTAAAAATATGATTATATGTGGAAGCCTAAGAACTGGTAAGCCACCTCTCTCCAAGGCTCTGTTTTTCACAATATGTATAAATTCTCAGAGACAATTTTGTGATCAAGAGTGATACTCTCGTGCAAAAGCCGTATTGATCAGGACAGTGAACTGATTCTAAACAACACACTCTCAAACGCATGCAATGTGGCCTTAAAACATTACATTTAAACAAACAGCTGCGGAAGAAAGCTGAACACAAGGTCAACTCAAACTATATCCTAAGAATAATCACAGTAATGAATGGTTTTAATATAATAACAACAATGAGAAATAACTGTAAAAACACCTCACAGATGAATAGCATCTTTCATGAGGACAGCTCAAAGTCCCGATTAATCATTAATGTTTTAAGACCTGAACGTCCCAGAAGCACTTTCTCATTATCACAGTAGGGTGTCTGCACCTCAGAAAAGTAAATTTGGATGTTGAAAATATCCTCTAGAGGCAAATTCTCCAACCAACATCTCTCAGTCAGAGAAAGCAACTGTTTAATATAAGCTCTACATAACTGTTTAATATACTACATGCATTATTGCAAAGTTTTGCACTTATATATTTAAATAGCAAAATTGGCAATAATGCATGTAGTATACTATGTACACAATACACACATAAAATACATAATTGTAGAAAACCTTGCTGTGACTCTTTTGATCTACAAGATAGATGTACAACCATGGGCATTTAAAACTTATTTATAAGCTTGTCAAAAAAGATGCCATTGTTCTTTATTAAATTGGAAACAAATTGCTTATGTTTTTAAATTATTCAGATTCCAATATAAATATGGAGTTTTAATGGTTTATTCTTTATGAACAGCAAGATTTGTTTTCATATTTCTGTTTTTAACTGCCCAGGTACTTCAGAAAATCTTACTTTATTAGGTTTGATTCTTTTTTATGTTCTCTAATTAGACATTAGTTTCTAATTAACACACATGATGCAGCCCAGCTGTGATGAATTAGCACAGAAGAACCATGCAACTTGCATTAACTAAACACTGAGGGAGGGATGTGAGATTAACAGCATATTAAAAAAACCATGAGGAAAGTACAGAAATTTCAAGTGAAAAGAGCATTTGGAGCAAAATCCAGCTCCACAGAGCTTCCAGGAAACTAATTCTTGTTGTAGGGACCCTGTCCATAGTGATCCCTTCCTGTCGCATGGGGACACAAGCACCAGCAGCCACCTGCCACCTCCTGCCACACGAGAAAGAGCCATTTTCTTTACCCTAATTACATTATTTCCAGAAAATATTTCTCTGCTGACAAAGTTTGTGTCCTTGCGAAGAAGAAAAAATAATGCACTGGTAACAAATGAGAACCTATATGTAGTTTTGGCTACATACCAATGGTCTTAGTTTAACCTGGAGCAAAATGGATTTATAATACACAATCAGCATATTAATAAAGAAGAAATGAGTGTACTTTTCAGATAACCTTAAATGCCAACAAATTACACAGGAAAAAAAAAAAATCTGTACATTGCAGCAAAAAGTCTAACCGCAAGTGGGTTTTTTTGTGGAAGTAATTTTAATTGGGAGTCCTTTTTTTTTTCTCTCCTTAATTATAACATGGACTTTGGGAATGCAATGACTGAACATTGCTTAATCCTTATAATTCTACAGTTATTACTGACGCACTTTTATAGCCATTGTCCTAGAGGGTTTTACACTAATGCCTTCATTACAGGACTATCTGGGAGGAAAATACATCAACACCAAATGAATCCGTCCATAGTGGAAACAGAGAACATTGAAATTTGAACTCATGGATCTAAACCACTCTTTGCAGCATTCCTGCCATGCAATTTGTCACTGATATTAATTATTTCATTCTAGAAATGCCATCCTTTGAAGGTAAGGAGGTTTGGACACTGTTCAAAGGGAGAGGGAGGAATCCACTGGCTCGTCTAAAACTGAATCATCCAAACTGCAATTATGGGATCTTGTGTTCACCACTTGTTTGAATCTAAAGGGTATTCTCAAATTGCTTCATGACTGAAAAACGCTGCCTAATTAATCCAAAAGGCATCAAGCTAAGAGTACTGGTGAAGTCAGAGAGAGTAATTGCCGCTGTTACTAGGAAATCAGCATATTATTTTCTGGAGTTTTTGGAGTCATTAGGTACCATGTCAAACAATCATCATTTTGTCATGTGTCACAGTTTTTTGGAGTGCAAGCAAAGACATAAGAAAATAACAGAAATATAATAGAGACATATGTGATGGGCGCTGCTTTTGTCCTCAGCCATTCACTGCAACAACTCTGGGGGAGAACTGGAGGTGTTGGAAGGGAGCAGGTCTTCACTCACTGAGTAAGGGAGGGAATTTAGGACCAGCAGCACGGTCCTAAACCTGACTTTTCAGAGTCAGGTTTACGCATTTTTCTTCAAAGAACCAAATGCAGAGGTTGCTTGCACAGCCCTGCTGTCCATTCCATGTGAATTTCTTTGCACCATTACTCTAACTTTTCATTTCATGGCTATCTCTGTTGTTTCTGCAGCATGCTATGGTGTGTTCTCTTTAAATGGGAAATTTGCCAAGAGGGCATTTACCAGGAGGATGGCTTTGTTTTTCCAGCAGCATTTACACGACAGAAGGAAAAGCTCAAAATTTAGGTTTTTAGGATCCTCTTGGCTCTGTTCAACAGCCAGTCCTGCAGGAACCCACACAAAGAGGTTTCTAACCAGCCTTTGGCCACATAGATCCTACACCTAATTTTTAAGGTCAGTAAGGATGGATACATCACATGCAACTTCCCATGACTTGAGTGCAGCAAGTTCATGGGGATGTCATTTTTCCAATAGCAGCAGGAGACATGGGAAGCCGTGAATCACCAACCACACGGCAGGGGCCGCACTGCTGGTAGTGGTCTGTGCTACAGCTCAGCCACCAGCTTGATTTAATGCACTGGAGTGCAAACAAACGAGCAGAATTGTGTTTCTGCAGAATTCAGTCTTTGAGTAATGCTTGTGGCTTGCTGAAAATCCTTTTTTTGTTGTTGTTGAAAATAGAATATGTCAGCTCAGTCATCACTTTAATTTGTTTTAAAAGATTTATTAGAGTTTGATGTTTTCTTCTCAATTTCTATGTATTTCCCTGATAAAATTAAAATCATTGGAGCTTCAACAAGAGATCAACTTCATCAATGTGTCAGCAAACACGATTTTAACAAAACGCTTTGGGAAAGTTTCTGACTTTGTACAGGGAGCAGGAAGAGCTCACGGGCATGCAGAGACAGGGACTTCCTTAACAAGGTTGCTGTTATCCAGTATTTTTTGTTTCTTAGGGCACTGTTTTGCATTTGTCTGCTTTGTTTTAATACCACAGAAACTGAGTTCTCTCCTGTTTTTCTTATGCACATGCAGGCACTTATTCAAAATCTTTATACTAGCAACTTATTTTGACACCACTTGAGATAATATTTGGATGCTTGTCATAAGCCTGAAGTGTTCAGACAGCTAGAATAAACTCACAATTTATCAGTCACATACCACATATCATCATAGGCCAGAGACAAACTGGGAACAGCCAATTCCTTTGGATGGAGAACGGGAGCCCCTCGCACCTGGCTGCACCACGACACAGCAAAGCCAGGCAGACACAAGATAATTCCTGATCCACCACGATAGGGGCTTTATCCTTCAAACGCTACCTGATGACCTCTTTCCTTGCCAACTTGCAATTCCCAGAGCTGTCCTCATCGTCCCTGGTCTCAGCTAAGGACCAGCAAATAACACTGACCCAAGAGCAGCAAAGCATCCTCTGCTCTCCCAATCTGCAGCCAGTGCAACCACAAACACATTGCCTCTACTGGTTGCTACTACTGCTTTACCCATGCTTGTTGATAGCAAAACCACCCAAAGATGGATGAAGAGAAGGGTTCCCAGCACCGCCATGTGGGAGCAACAGATAAATCACAAGAAGATGATAGAAGAGACACAACTTCTTCACCCACTCTCCCCACAGATATTAATGAAAATACGAGTACCCACATAGGACTTCACTACCATTTGCAAATCACCTGCCCCACACAAATTATGCTATGCCAGTAAAAACGTCTAAAGATGAAATCAAAATATCCCTCTATCCAGATAAAATTAGCTAAAATGAACATTTGAGGTAACTTGTGAGATAGACAGATGAAAACACTAAGTAACCACGTCTGCCATGGAACCAAAACAGTACTACCAAAATGAATATACCCCCAGCTCCGCATTCGCAAGCTTCCTCACAAAGATCCAACACAAATGAATTTGCAGAGATAGCAAAAGAAACACAATGATTAAAAGCACAGAGAAATGCACGTGGGAGAGCAGAGTCTGCACTACCCAGCTCCCTTACGAGTTTCAATAATAATTGTAAGAACTCAGGAAAAAGACTGACATCCCTTCCAACAGATACGAGCAGACATCTGCTCACTGTGTAGTTGCGGTTGAAACCACAAACAAAGCATTAGGATGCCTAAGTGGGACGAAGAATGATATGGAAAAGATTATAATGTCATTATATAAATCACCAGTTTGCTCTCATCATGTGAAATACTGCATGCAGCACTCATCATCATGATCATCTCAGAAAGGGTAGCACTGAACTAAGGGGCTTTGAGAAACCTGCAGGGAGATTATTAGGGACATGGAGAACTCTTCTAGTCTTGTAAGATTGAAAAGACTGAGTTTGTTTACCTCCAAATGAGGCCAAGGCAAGGACACATTTTAAATAAATAGAATTCCTAATTCTGTATTACAGAGGGAAGGTAGAAACCTCTGTTCTCTAGACCTCATAACACCAGAATTAGACCTCAGAATACCATACCACCACCATAACACCAGCATGTGAAACTCACAGGTCACAAATTGGAAAGAGCATTTCCTCGAACACAGCACATAATGAGGGCAGAAACCACTGCCACAGGGATATCATCGAGGCTAAGAACCTAGTCAGATGATGAAAAGAATCGCATAGTTTTTATAGATAATGAGGGCAGCTAGAGTTGTAACAGGAGTTTTTAATAAAAATGGTTTTTGAAGGAATTCAAGTGTTAGAATTAACTGATTTCTTAGAAACAGATATTTTTTAGACTGCAAATGTATTTTACAGTGCCTGAACACTGGAAACTGCTCAAAGGGAATTCAGTGCCTTTCTTCATAGCCCCTCAGCAAGAGGGTCCAGCCTGGACCAAAGTTCAGGAGGAACCAGCAGTGGCATCAGCCATCTCAACCAGCTTCAGCTCCACTCTTCTGTTCCACAGGGCAGCTGTGGCTTGTTATTTTAAGTTCAATATTTGGTGCTGTTACCCAAACCACCCAAAATAAAACTTGAAATGATTTATAAATGGGAGAGACAGATAGTGTGTTAGGGAACCAGCAGCAGCGCCCACGTCTGCACAGGCTAACGAGACGTTCCTGGCGCTCAAGTGACACCTCACCACAGATCAGCCTGAAGGAGTGGCTCGTTTTGCAGACAAATGTTGAGGTTTCCCCTCATGGGTCATTGGAAACTGCAATGTTTTATGTGCACAGCTGGGACTTCCAGGTACAGGGGAATGAAAGAAAACCTCCTTTTGCTTGTAAACCATGTCATAATTCTGCCGATTTTAAGTCCCACTCCTGGCTCGATATGAAAATTGGCAAGGCGTCTGATCCCGCGCTTGCTCGCTCGGCGCTGAGGGCCGCGAGCGCTTCCTGCCGCGCAGCCAAACTCCGACGTGCAACCTGGGGTTCTGCCAGGCAATAATGAACCTTACGCTGCCTTTAATAGAGCCCTCGGATTGATTACCGAGCAGCCTACAAAAGGAAAAGCGATGTAGCTGGGGCTGACCTAAATAGGCAAGCAGATCCTGTCAGCATTGATAAATATTTTAGACAGCAGCATAATATGTAAATGCTCAGATTTCAGTAACAAGGTGCCTGCTTTTCCATCCCAGGGTACAATGTGATAAAGCCACAGCTGAGGATTTGTCCTTTAGCTGCTTTTCCTCTGTGCATCACAAAAACAACTGCTGAAACAGCATTCAGCCAAAAAGAGCATGTATTTTTACTTGAATTCTGCTTACTCTACAAGCCTTCTTCATCCTGCCAAGACCCAGGTTTCCATATTACTATTGCCTTTTGGCCTAAAGATCAAAGTGCAATAGCAACTCTGGAGGTGACAAACGTATGGATCATTGTGTCTCAACTCTTCAAGGGCCAAGACAATAAAAATATGCAACACTCATGCACACTTGCATAACATCCCATCTAGAATCAGGTTCCCCCAGCCATTTTTTTTTTATTTTCATTGCAAAGAAATAAAACATATAACATTCTTTAAAAATATATAAGTAATTTTCTTCTATTCAAAATTAGTGTAAATTTTAATCTTGTATTAAAATCATTTAATTACGAGGCATTAAAAAAAGGGCTGCCCCTCCTTTCCTTTCTAGCGGCAGTAAATGAAGAGAAGGGAGAGGTCACAAATATTTACCATATAGATTAAGCTCACCAAACAGAGCTATCAGTGCCAGGTAACTTCTCTCTGTGTGCCCTGCAGTTTGAATTAATGATCGAGACAATGGTTGGCATCTTCCTTTTCCCACTAGGGCTTCTGTTTTCCCTTTGGCTTTGAAAATTCCGTCTTTCCCCTCTTTCTCATCACAAATGGAAGTCTGTAGCCTAGTCCATGAGCCCTACCACAGTGTGCTGGGCCTGCTGCCATATCCACAGCTCATTCCCAAAGCTCCCAGTTTATCTCCGAACGCTCTGGCCTCGTTATCCCCCTTGTCAACAAGTCCACTTAGGGGCCCGCTGACCACTCATGAGTTATTAATAGAGCAGGTGACTTCCACGCTCACAGCAGAACCCTGCTCCTCTTTTAAGTTGCCAAATAATCACCTCTATTTTGTGCAATTACATACCTACTTATGCGTTACATAAAATTAAATCAATGGCTTTGCAGTTCGAACGCTGCTGATGCTGCACCATGAATACAAAGCTGGGATTTATGAGGTGCAGCATGGTCGGGAGCTGGAAGTCCAGAGTACTGATGCAAAATAACTCTGGGATTATACTGCACTGGTAATGCTATCTGGAAGCTGCCAGGTGCGTTTCTTCCAAGGTTTCCTGCAAGTCATAATTCTCGAAGGTTCTTACACTGCGTTTTTCTTATTTTACATGAAATCATCTCAATGTCCAGCAGCATCTTTTGTGACTGTCTTTCTCAGGCATGCAAACATACACCTACCACTTTCACTTTGCTATTTTAACTATTCTGTTCTTACTTTAATCTAAATATGATCTTACATTAATGCGTTTTAGCATTAAATGCATCTAGAGAAGATTTTATTCTAAATAACTAAACTGTAACTAGTACTAGTTACAATAATTTCAGAAACTGACATTATTAAAAATGAGTTTTGTTCTCTAAATAAAAATAAACTGTGCTCCCATCCTTTCTGAAACACATTATTCCCCACTCTACCAATCAAATATACAACAAATTCTAATCCAGATACAGGGACCTCAGCCCCCTCCTATAGGAGCTTGACACTTCTGAAAGCGTCTGTAAAACACGGCTATCAAATTTGCAAAATGTAGATGATGATACCACAGCCCTAATAGTAGACATGACAAAAAATATGTGATATATTTGGGTTTTGCCCTGACAATTCAGTTGGAAGGCAGTCCTAGACAACAAAAACATGAGGGATAGCTCCTGGGTCAGCTTTGTGCTGATGTAATCCAGATTAGCGTGAAATCCCACCCCAGCACCTCCAGGAAAGCTCCATCCCTGAAAATACAGACTGCACTTTCGAGCTCTTTTTGCAGAATTTAGCATGGATCTGCATACCAATTCTGCAGGCAGGTTGGCTCTTCATGCACCCCTCTGGACGCAAAGCTAAGCACACATTTCCTGAAATGTAATTTATGGGATATAGTCTTCTATAAAATATGCAAATCTGAAGATGAAAGAGTAAGCGCAATTTCATTTTCCATTCCTTTTTAAATATTACAAAACCTGAAGCAAAAGACCTGGAGGAAGCGCTACAATAGAAAATACCACGAGTCTCGACGCTACGACCTTTGCTGAGAAGAGTGAAACAGAGGAGGAACTCGTGCAGCAGCAAAGCACCAGCCACGCAGGGCGAGCTGTGGAAAGGCACTGAGATATGCACACCTGAGCACATGCTGCCTATTGAGCATGGTGCTCAATTCTCAGTCCTGATTTTTATTTTCTTTTTTGTTCCTTGCTACAGAAATACATAAGTTTTAACCACAATCACTGAATTTCAGTAAAGGCAGTTATAACCTTTTGGTCACTCAAAACATAAAATAGATTTTTACAGATAAAATGGATGAAATCAGAGTTTGTCTATAAATTGGGCTACACTTTTTTTGTGAAACATTTGGTTTTAAAACAGAATCAAGGCCGTTGAAAAATTATTTTACTACTCTTGAACAGAAGACCTGAATTTGCAACTAATTTGAATTAATGGAAAAACTAGAAAATAAAAACTAAAAAGATATACCCATGGGAAGCAAACCTGAAGAACTGCAGAGATTCACTAGGGGAGAAGGAAAGGAATTTTGCTATCCCCACTCATAGCTCAATAACTGTTTCCATCGCAGCCATAACTTTCCATACACTCTGGGTAAGGACATAAGGATTAAGACTGAGAAAGCATGGCAACGTTTCAGATAAACTTTATGGGAAAATTAAGGGCTCTTTTCATCAATATTTGAATTATTTCCGCCGCCCCCCCCCCCTCATATTTTAACTTGGATTCAGTTCTGCTAATTCTGCGATATACCCACAGGCCTTGATTAGGCAGCGCGTGCCACATGTACAGGTGCCAGAAAGAAGAAAATCCTTTTCAATTCTCAAATGACAGAACCCAGTGGTGCAGGACATCACTGAACACCGGCGGTTGTTTTTTTGGCTCTCGTTTCTCAAAGGGGATCCAAAAAGCAGACGCAAATTTGGAACAATCTCCTGCAACTCAAGCACTACCCTCAGAAACAACAAGAGACACTAAGGTGTCTTCAGCTACCGTGAAAGATTCCCTTTTTTGTAGTGCTCTCCCCCAAAATCATTGCTACTTTTTCCAATAAAATACACCAGCTGGTAGTACTATAACTATCGCAGGGAAGCCAGGTGGGCTTTGCTTGCTCTGGAGATGGCTCAAGTCTGATAAAATGACCCTTGCAACACCAGCAAAGTCAGTGTCAGCTTAGATTACACCTTACATAAATCCACATTACACAAGTTGCATCCCGCTAAAAGCTCTTCCATCTTGCACGCTGAATTATTTGGCAAGGTTTCTGTTTGCACATCGCATAAACTGGTGGGACCGTCTTGGGTGTTTGGCCACCCTGACGTTTCCCCCTGTTCTCTCCAGGAAGGCTGTTAGTGCCTTAGGATTTGAACCTGGCATCTCCTCCTGGATGATCTTGGTGTGAGATTCCTTGGGTGGAGGAACCAGGACGAGGGCTTCATGAGGGGAGAGAGACACTATCCAGAATGATATTAGGTGTGTTAAACAGGAGAGGTAACCAACATTATAGTCCATATGCCACCATTTCATAGAAAATATATTTTCTGTATTGAGATATGTATTTCAGCATCTTCACCTGGCTTCAGTATCTATGAGTATTGGCATTTTACACAGCAATTAGCACAATTTACATTCTGAAGCTTATTTTCTTCCCAAAATCAATTACTTTTTTTCCTCTGCCCTGAAACCATTTTTGAGGAAGAAAAGACAAGATCTATTCTAAGAGCCTTTCACAGAACAAAATCATTTAGCTTCTGGATGAGCTTAGCTACCTTGCTGTGAGGTCAAATCGCAGAGAGGCACCTATAATGTGCCTAAACCTTTACAGCTGTTTTCCTTAAACATTATTTGCCAAAGGTTTTACTTTACCATAAAAATAGCTTTAATTCAACTACTCAGAATCACTGCCTCCAAACATTCAGGATTTCCTTTAAATATAAATATTTATCAATTATAAAACTATGATATGCGAAATAGAAAAATACTGAAAGTTTACTTATCCCAAAATATATACACAGAGAGAAAAAAAAGTGGAATCTAGCATAAACTTTGAGCATATCGGGTAGTTGTATACTTTCCAAAACCATTAATTACAGTGTTCCTTTGGACCAGATCAGCAGCTAGCGTAAATCAACACAGTCTCTCTGAAATCAATGACATTACATTGATTTCGGAACAACCGAAAACTTTGCCCAAGTCCTCCTTTTACTTTTTTTTCTTTTTTTTTTCCCCACCATTTTTAGCACTTCTGAAGCCAGACTGCAGGGTTTCCGAACCCTGGCGCTGCTCCCGCTCCTTGCACCCCTCTGCCTGCACTCCCAGTGCTGCGGCCATGGATGCTGGGGAGCTGGTGCCCACCAGGGTTATTCTCAGCCTCCTTATGGACCTGCTGGGCATGGACTCGTCTAATTCTGTTTTGAACCTGCCAATGGGCTCTGCCTTCATGACCCGCAGTTGATCTGCCCTCCTCTTCACCCCATGGTCATGCAATGTTCGGTCTTTCCCTCTCCAAACAGGGAATATCCCAACCCTTTCAGCTGCTTCTTGTAAAGCAGCTTCTCCATTTCCTGATCACTTTATTTTCTTTTCCTGGTGACTTCCCTGACTTTGCTGAGCCCCTCCTGAGATGCGGGGCTTGCAACAGCACAGAGTGCTCAAGCTGGGCACAGCAAGGGCTTATACAGCGACAAATGATGTTCTCTGCCTTGTTCCCAGCTACTTTTTTTCCGGTCTAGTTTCATGTAAAGGTCAAGATTTATGCAATGTAACCGGGAGATGTCAGATTAGAGTGTGCTGCAAATGCCTGTTTGAGGAGAGTTTGATTCTCAGGCTTCTCCAAAATGAATCTGTAGAAATATTGCAAAATCATGTACCCATTAGCCTGATGGCAGCACCTGCAGTCTGAGCCTGCAGTCCTCCTGACCAGGCTCCCAGGAGCTCTACAGCTTCCACAAACATCTCAGCAGGGGCCACCCCAGTAAATTAACCTAAAATTACCTACCATTTCTTACAGTTTCTTAAAATTTTCTTACCTAAACTCTCAGTTCTTGCTCAAGTGTTATTAGGGGCAGGTTTAAGCACAAACACTTAATTGAATTCCTGACTTTTAATAACTGATTAGAAGTATTTATAATGCCCTGTAATATTTTTCTTTCCTAATCACACATTCATGCAACCTAAAGTCTCCAGGAATCCTACATGCAAGGTGCTCTGCCTCCAAGTGGACAGGAGACCAGGGTATTTCTCACCACACCGGGACGTCGGGCTTGTCTTACCTACCCTCTGCAGAGCGAGCCGGTATCTTCTGTCACCTCAGTTTTGGGAAAAACAAAACAAAATTCTTGCATCTTTTTGCAGCTATAAGCTGAACCACTCTTTGGAAAACCATCCTTATCTAGGTCATTGGTTTTGCTTTTCTTACATTCCTGCCTGATATAACGACTTTCATGAGCCAACTTTATAGCAAATAATTTATCAAAAGCAACACATTTTTGAGTCCAAAATAATATTTTCACCTTCTCTGCTCCTGCTATCTGCACTGCAGGGGGAAGAGTTGGAAAGACAGTTGCCCAAATCCTGATCTCCCCCTTGGGTGCAGATGGAAAGACTCAGGGTGGTCGGTAACAAATTGGGTAACTGAGGGAGGAGGAATAAGGTAAATCAAACACATATTTTTACCTCAATACATCAGAGCTGGAGTGAAAAATAACCTGCATAGCCCTCCCAGGTTATGAAGTCTCCCTTCTTGATGCTATTACACTACCCCATGCTCCAAGCAGGCTGGTCCTCAATCAGACAATGACAGTAAGAAGCAAAAAATTTAGCTACCCAGCGTGTAGCTGCTTTGGAAGGAGGGCTTCCAATTTAATTAATACATCATCATCTTGGTCTAGCAAAAAGTTGCATGTGGTTCGGTGAGAAAGGCTCTATTTTCCACCTGCTGATCGCTTTGTAATCTTTAATAAGCAAGTATAATTTAAAAGCACCTAGTTCAACAGGTTTATGGTGATTGGGTATATCTGCATCGCCGAGATAGCACACCTTCCCCAACACAGAGTAAGGGTGATTGCCCATCACTCCAAGGCACATTTATAGGAAGGAAACAGAGCATGCAACTAATCCTCCCGAGTGCCGGTATTTTATTTGAGGAGATTTACTCCATGCTCTGTTTCACCCATGTGAAGAGTCAGTTATTTTAATTCAAAAGATTTGTGTCCAACACTTCCTCCCTATTAAAATTTAGTGCCTTTAATTTGAAAGGCACTTTTCATTTTCTGTTTGTTTTCTGTGAAATAACAAGATCTGAAATACAAATTTGTTCTATACTATAGCATCTACCAGGAAGCTTTTTAGTGTTAAATTCAAAACTATGTATATAGCACCCTAGGATACCTCTGAAGGCAACAGAATGGGAGCATTCACAACACCACCCTATAGATTTGCCTTTTTGTTGTAACAGAGAGTATTTTATTGCTTAAAAATAACAAGATGAGAGCTCAGCACTGTGAGTCAACACTGCATGTAATATTAACATCATGTCCATTATGAGCCTGAGGCAAGACCTATTAAAATTGGCGGAAAAAACTTCATCGAACGGATAGGCTTTATGTTGGCCACAACCTCAGCAATTTGCAAGGAGGAATCTTGGCCCCACTGAAGCACAACATTAAAACTCTCATGGACTTCAGCGAAATGAGGATTTTGCCTATTGCGGTTAATGGCCAAACAAGATATTCTGTTGGCTGCTTTAGTTAGGTGCTGTGGAGCAGCTTCCTCGGAGCACCGCTCTGATCCACTGCTTCCTTCACATGATGTGGCCACCCGAAGGCACGTGAGCCATCAGGAAACAAGGAAAATTTCTGATTGCAATTTAACAGCAATTTTATTCTTAAATGAATAAATCATATTGCCTAACTTTTAGGTGCTTTAGGTCCTGCTTTAGGTTATCCTTGTCTTTTTTTTCTTTTCCTCCTTGCTTTTAAGAGCTTTATTTCAGCAATTCTATGAAACAGTGCACCATACCTAGGAGATTACAGCTCATTATGTACAGCTACCATTGCAATGCCCTTATTTGCAGTTCAGCTTAATTCCCTGCCCAAGATCGGAGTTCTTTTTTCAAGATCTCTTGCAATGGGTAAAATCTATGCAACTTTAATGTGAGAATTAACTCGCAGTCACTGTCAGAGATGCATGCTGTTGTTGTTGTGTCTGCATTATATATGAGTATCTATGACTGATTTAAGTGATGCTTTGCACTGACTACTCGGGACGTATTTGAACCTCTATCTATAGTGCGTAGCCAGATGCCAAGCACAATCCTTTCCACACATATATTCTCATCTTTTCTGATGCCTCTATAGCTGCTGGCAGTGTAGCAGCACTATCCAAAACACTCCGTATCAGCACAGATACAGCTGAAAGATGTTTATCTTCTTTCCAGTACGGAGTGAATTTATAAACACACAAGGCTCCCTTCTTTGGAGACCGTTTCCCATGCAGTCTAAAGTGCAGCGTGTATCTATTTGCCTTTGGAAGCGAAATAGAGCCTGTTAGTCTAATGCCAATACTTCTCCACAGTACAAACTTTCTGACATGCACATCCCTTGTGCCAGCAGCACTCAGCCCTCTCTTAGGAGATGATCTACTGTACTTAGATTGTCTGGTCTAAATGAGATTATTATTTATATCTAAGATATCGCAAGTCTGAGCCCTGATGCCAGCCTCAGTCTTGGTCATCTGATATCTCCCCACTCAAACCTGTGGCTTGGGTGCCCCATGGGTGACATGTCCACATGCAATGTCTAGTGGCAATTCCTATCCTCATTTCCAACGTTTTTTGTGACAATGGCTCGCATCTCTTGCAACTTGCACCCCCGTTAATCAACAACGCGGAGCTTCCTGGAGACAACTAGTGTCCCTGATGCTTAATTGCAGCATCCTGTATTTTATGAATGATTATGAAACAGCAGTGAAGCACCTGCTGTGCGTGACTTCAGATCAGGCTCCAGGGAACCACGTCAGTATTTCTGGATATGTCCCTGCTCACCCAATCCCTTCACCCCACCCAAAAGATGCCTGTAGTAAAACTAGAAGTCTCCTAAAACATTCAGAGCAGCAAAAACACAGATGATGCCTCTCCATTTCAAAGCAACAGACGCTCCTCAGCTTTCCAGACACAGGAGTTCACCACACATCTGCCTAAAGTTTGTCAAAGCCAGATGCAGCACATGTGAACACAGGACAAGACAGAAGATCCTGACCAACACTCGCTTTCCAACTCTGCTGATATTTATATCATCATAAGACGAGACTCAAGGGCAGGAAGGGAGGATGAAGCAGCTCTCTAGGACACGTCCTTGGAGATGCTGCTACCAGCACCTACTTGAGCAGGTCTTAGAGCTGCTCAAGCCCTCGGATTATAAAGACCAAACCAAAACCCACCCACAGCTCCTAGGGAAGGCTTAGGCAGTGCTCATCCAGGATTTTCTTGTACCTCAGCCTAGACAGAAACATATGTTCTCTGCATCCACTGAACTTTGCAACATTTTATTAAAAATTTAAGAAGCGTAGCCCAGCTCCCTTTATAATTTGAGATTCTGTTTCCATAGAGTTGGAGCAGATGTGCAAATGTTTGTTTACTCAGTTCCTGATAGTAGGCATTTGCTAGCGGATGCATGAAATTAATTTCTGCACTAGTATTAAAAATCATTTCCTTGATTTAAATGTCTCTGATAAAGAAAGAGTATCATAAAGTGGTTTAGCTGATGAAGCAGTACAAATAGAAACAATACTTGCTATTTTAAGATTGCTATTTCTATTTGCTTAGATTGCATAGTGTGTCTTTCAGGAAAACAAATAATTATTTGTAAAGTCTTCCATCCAAACAGTTTTCTTCTCAATGCTTTTCCAAGAGTAACATGGGAGAATTTATTTTTTAACTTCAAGAAAAATGACTTTAGCATCAAGCTGTAACTTCTGTAGATTTCACCGAGTTGGAAGAAAATACAAGAGACTATGCTTCCCTCCCCCCCACCTTAATTCATTTTAGTGGTAGTACCGTGCACTTGCAGAACAGCATTATTGCTAATGTTCAAGACACCTTTGTGGTGGATACAGACATCAAGGAACATGACTTGCTATGGAAGCAGCAATGGGACCTGAAGTAATTGCTCTTGGGCTCCTGTCTGGTTTGCCTATCTGGAGCATCATCTTTTCAAGAGCCTCTCAGAATATTCCTGATGCAAGTGGCTCTGCTTGCAAACACGGCAGAGAGGACGGACAACTGTCCTCCTGCCTCTGCTTCAAGGATCCCCCCCCTCTCTTGTTAAATCTTCGCTGTCTGTAGAAAGCTTTTCCTAGCACCTAAAATGTGGATACTTGTGGGCAAAGCTGGAGGGGCCTTTGTCCTCCGGCTCCCTTGAATACATGAGCTTAGGTTAGTGACGGTCTGGTCTCCTACGCATAAACTCAGGATAAATGCAACCAAAGAGCTCAGTTTTACAAATGCAATAAAAGCTACACAAAATATCTGAAGAATGCAAAAGAACTAGCTGACAGCTGTTTAAAAATTAGTCACTTCGCAGCATGAAGCGATATTTTCAAAAATGAACGGCGGTAATTTGAGCTGTCCAAAATAACTCGTGCAGAGAGGCCTTGCCCACTGGCAACAGCAAGACAAAAGTCGCGGGGAGGAAGCAGCAGCAGCCGCCGCGCTTAATCCGAGCGATTTCCATTCCTGAGCAGCAGCAGTTCTCCTTGACAACGGCATCGCGGGGCTGGGGACAGCAGCTCCCGTTACCAGCAGCAGCAGGTTCTCATCAGCAGATGTAATCACCAGCGGTGGCTGCTTTGAAACCCTGCCGAGAGCCGTCTCGGAGGAAGCAGTTCCCATCTAAAAAGTGAACTCCTTCCCTAGCTACTTCTTTTGACCTCCCCAGGTGTTTAATCCTTTCCAAATGTTTTCTAGAAAAAAAAATACGCCGCCCTTCCAAAGGAATAGGCTCCTTGGCGTGTTGGAAGTCAGGGGCTGCCCCAGGTCTCCCGGTAAATGCAGGTATCAACTTCAACAGCTTCTGGAAAGCATCAGTGACACGCATTCACTTAGCCCTAACCTCGTACACAGACACTTCAATGGCAGTATTCCTCCTGCATAACAGTGTCGGTGAAGGAAATGCAGGCAGGAATTGCAGTTTGAAGCCTGCAGTTTAGTAAAATAGCCTTAAGGCACCAGTGGTGTTTGTCAGAGAAACATGCACCGGGACCCGGCCCGCATCACGTGAAATTTAGCTCCATGAAGCGGCCAGTTCACAGGCACTATCAGGGCTAGGGGAGGTAGAACCTGCACTAGGACAAAGTTTTCTTGCTGCTGCCATAAACACAAGAACAGGATGCCCTGGAGCTCTCGAAGTGCCGAATTTTAGAGCCCACTTAATGGCCTAAGCCAGACTCCTATCAGGAGTCTGGACTAGTGTGTCGTGAAGCCCACCTCATGACTCCGTAGGCAAATCCTGTTTGATGTTTAGTTCTATTTACATTTGCATCAGCAAGAGTGTGACCTGGAATGTGAAAGCCTTAAAGGCAGAAGCAGTTGTTAAAAGTAGGGAAAAGGGGGGAAGAAAAGGAGGAGAATGAAACCATGACTTGAAACCAGTGCAGCTCAGGGAAAAGGGGGTTACGAGAAGTTCTTAGTTTTCATTGCAATATAACATTTCTATGATCTGCAGTTTTCAAGAAGTAACCTGCTTCCTGTTAAGCAGGTTTGAGGACTTCCGTTCCTCTTTGGGGCTGTAAAGCACAAGTTCAGTCGTAAAGCCGCCCCAGAACAGCCCAAAACACATTTCTCAGCATTGCTTCCCAAGGCACTGCCTGCCACGCTGCCACCGCACCGCACCTGCGGGTCAGGATCTTCACCTCACATGTACTTGTTTGTTAGACTGTTCCTTTTAAAAATAAATATTACATTGTATCTTAACAGAACAACTGTTCTTACTGTTATTAGTGAGCAAAGGAAATATAACTCAAAAATTGTTCTTTTATTGCCGAGCATTTTTTGGTTGGGTTTTTTTTTTTTGGGGGGGTGGGGAGTGGGGGTGGTGAGTGACCGTTTATATGGGAATTTTTGAGATTCAGTTTGACCTTCATTCCTGGTATAATTCAAAAAATAAGTGCTAGCGACTTCAAGTGACTCTTTCAATCTTGCAATTAAATTTTGTTCTCCCTGTTTTGCTATCAAGCAGAAAGGATTTTCTTCAAGGCTTCATCTCCCGATACAATAAATTGTTAAAGAAAAACTTGGTTTTCTTCAAGCAAGTGTCCCCATTCCTTTAGGGGGAAGAGACTATAATCCATAGTACAGAAAGCAGTTTGATGTCAGGAATTCCATAAAAAAAGAAAAAAAAATATCAGTTCAAAGCACTAGGTTGCACAGCACCTAGGACACCAGGCTGTGACAGACACGATGCAACAGCTGAGGGATCAGACACAGCTCAGCAGGACTTTGACACAACTCTGGCCCAGCAAATCCACAGAGCAGCATTCAGGTGATCTCAGTTCCCGCTGCTGTTCTCCCACCTTGCACGCAGGGAAACCTCTTGGATAAACAACTGGAAAAACCTGAGGATGATTCGACACCCAAATTTGGGCTTAATGCAACATCTAACTCCACATTTGGATTCCAGACATTACCCTTCACTGTCAGTACAGTATCTAATATCATCTTCTGAAAGCGGAAAACATCCTCCCCCATGCACCTTGTCATAGAAAACCCATTTTCAAAACCTTCTTTCTGCCTATTTTGGAGAACGCAATTCTTCTGGTTTTCCTAAGAGAACACTAGGTACTGGCATGCTTTAACATGATCTAAATCAATTACTTATAAGCAGAATAACTCCCTCAACAGAAGAAATTCAAAGGAAAAACAAACAGAAAGATCCTAAGCAGGTTTTGATGGTTATGACCCTGATGACATGAGACCTTTCCATTCAAGTCCCCATTCCCATATTTGGCAAAAATTAATTTTGAAATGTATGTTTCCTGCATGAGCAGCTCATTCAGTCCGTGGGCCTACCTAGCCACAGATCATGGCCCCTTCGGTCTACACATTCACAGAGCCTCAGCTTCTGTGCAGCACTCTGCCTGGCAAGACCCTTTGGTAACTATTCACAGACCAGCATCTGCAACTGGGGTAGGAGGAAGAACAGGTTTAAAAATTATTTTATGACTTACGCCCGGTCTAGGAGCAATGTCAAAAAATCGGGAATTTGTAGAAACAAAAAGTACAATTTTCCATTCTATTATTACAAATCCGTAATGAGTTTGCCATTATGAATCAAGGAGAAAATAAGAACGATTTATTCCCTACAACACTCCTGTAATTCTCATTGACACATTATTTCATAAGTGCCTAGAATGAGTATGAAGTGCAGAACTGACCAAAAATGCTGTAGCTGGCAAAACGGTACTCTAAATTACTATGTCGAATTTGTTACTTAGTATTTATTCTTGTATGGCCCATGCACCTGTATCTATCATAGTTTCAATTCACTTTCACATTAAATTTATAGCTAATTTATTTGCTTAATCTCAGATGGCAAAGGAATATTAAACCATCCATCAAAAAAATGTTCCATCAGAGTCACAGCCTTCGAAAGTGTCACCTATAAATCTATAGATTACAACTAATCTGCAATGTACATTAATGGAAGTAATGAATGATTTTTTTTTGTCACTTAGGAACTGTATTTAGTGAACAGGAACATTATAAAATGCAGTCCTTTTAATACAGCCTGACACTCCTTTACTGAAAGTCTCACAGTGCTTCTCCATACCTTAGACTTGATATAGAGCACATACACTAAACTAAGATGCAAGTCCAGCAAAAACAAAGGAAAATGGAAATGTAGATTGTTTCTGTCTCGTATTATATAACCCTTCTAACTCAAGACACTCAAATGTTTTGATTTTAACTCAGTACTAGCAACTGCAGGGTTACATAAACATAACAATAAAACTACACAGACGCACGCAGCTCCTTTTATGGCAGGATCTTATAGCCCTTTGCGAGCATTAATTAGTCAAGCCTCACAACACAGCCCTCGAACACGATCCATCCCGGTGCCTCCTCTCTCCCCACTCATGCGCTAATGGGTTTGTTGCTGGGTCACAGTGGATACAGTCCCAGGGCAGCAACGAGAATAAATAAATAAATAGTCCACTAAAACTATACGCACCTATCCAGGCTGACAATATTGCTTTTCTAGACAAAGGGCCCAGGAGGGCAGCCACTCTGCTGCCCAGGCTGCCATCCAGCTATGTGCCATAGCAGCAGCACTTGTTAGCTCTGCTCCCCACACATCCAACCCCAGGAACACATTTAAAAGTGCCCCCAACTAAGGGGCAGCTCATATAAGACATGAGGGTGGAATCACTACCTACCTCCACAGAAGAGCACAGCACAGAGGTCGAGCACTGCAGCCCACGTGTGTCCCACACCTTGCAGCTCCTGACCCTCTCAGAGGAGCTGTATTCAAAGCAGCAGAGTCCAAGGACAGCCTGGTTTCAGGTGCCTAAAAGACCACCCATTGCTAGCATTAGTTGTTGTCTGCTATGGCCATGATCAACCTTGTCCTGGTCAGATTGCAAAGGGCCCCATAGCCAAAGGTGACTGAAGTATCTCTGGAGCAGAGCTGACCCACCCTACAGCAGAAGACAAGGGTAAGCTTCCCTCAAGGGAAACACAGCCCCTCTTCCAGCACATCTGCTTTCAATTCCAGCCTAAATTTGATCACAGGTGAATCTCAGCAGTGCTTAGCACTACCTTACATGAAAGCTCTGCATTAAAATGCTGTGTTAATTCTGTGATTAAGGACAGCAAAGCTTATTTTACAGCATCATTTACTCATAGTTAAGTTGTGTTGTGAGGTTAATTGCATGAGGCATGTTTTATGGCGTTATGAAATGCTCTCTTCCTTTTCTTATTGCTTTTAAAATGGATTATAATGGATTCATTTTGTAGATTTATGTATTTTTAATATTTTTTATAGCAAAGTTGTCTTATTTTTTGGCACATCACTATAAGATACTGTCAATTAGGGTTTAGCTACAGTTGGAAAACAAACTTAAGCTGTATTAAATAAAAACACACTGGGTAAATAAAGCACTCTAGAACAAATAGTAGCAACATTCATGACAAGTTTAAAAGCATAAAGGATTTGGCATGCAGAAAATATTGTGCTAATATTAGGAAAATGAACATACAAATCAGTTCCAGACGCAGGGGCTGTTTATGAGCCCACATATGGCACAGGAGCATTAAGTTAGGACTATTCTTACATTGGTCAAAATGGTAGATTTTGACCAGAACATGTGTTATTAATTTCAGGGATGGTGGCACCAAATTAAAAGTGATATTTTTATTATGACCTCTTTATTACTGAAAAACAAATTCAAGCTCATTAGTAGACTTAAAAAAAAAAAAAAAAAGACTTCTTTGCAAAAGCATTTGAAAGATCAGGTCTTAAAACAATCCCAAATTCAATCTAAACTTTGCAGTGAACATTCTTCAAAATCTTAAGACAAAGGCAGAAGAAAAAAAGTAACTTTGTAAAATGGATAGTCATTTTGAGGAACTGATGTGCCTTTATGTCACTTTAGATTAAGAAAATTCATCTAATTCATCTAAAATTCATTAGCATATAAGCAATTTATCACAATGTATTTAGAATAACAGGCATTCTTATAAATATTCTTAAGATCCTCATATTATCCATTTTAAGGAAAACCAATGTGAGCATTACTTATCACACCTTATTAAACCGCATAAACCTACCTTCCTCTGCTAAAAACATACAAACAAAGCAGCGATCGCAGGAGGCACCACAACAGATTAACTCTGAAAATAACCGAATGGGGCAGAGTGCCTATACAGCAAGAAGGACATGCATAGCACTCCTTCAGGAAATTCAATTTCACCTGGGAAGCAGGCACAGATTGAACTGAAAGACAACGAGAATGAAGGACCCATGCTGTCACATGCACAAACCAGTTCAAGGTTATCATGTGTACATCACTACTTAATTTTCCCTTTGTAGCTGTTGTCATTACCTAGAAGAGGAAAGAAGCACAGAAGGGACCTTTTTAAGGTGACTGTGTTGATCAAAGATGACCTTGATAATCATTTTGTGACTATAGGGAATCTTAAGGCAGAAAATACACTTGTCAAGAGCAGAGGAAAGAGTGAGGCCAGAACCTCGTTTCAATCTACCCCCTGGTCGCATATCCAAGCATGGCTACATACCAGCGTGCTGCATTTAGAAGCTCACGTGCAGATTTGCTTGCAACGAAGCCAAAATACAGCAGAAGCTGCAAGCACACTAACCATAAACTCCCACGGTGAACCAGGAAACCTCATTTGTCTGCAGAGCTCAGCGGGTTTCAAGAACTCCTGGAACACGCAGCTCCAAATTGGCACGTACCCAGCTCCACCGGCACTGCCTATGAAAGGATTCTCTCACCACAGCAATAAATCCACGTGTTTAACAACTTGCTGCTTCCCCTTTCCCTCAGCAGGCAACAGTGCTCATTGCTGCTCACTAACCTGTGTCCTCCAGGAGATGTTGGCAGTCTAAGTACAGCGTGGAGAAACCCTGGGTTGTAGTTAATGCTCCAGAGGAAGAGTGTGACGATCACCGAAGAGCTGGTTTTTTTCCTTTGCATTCGCTCCCTTTCTCACTATTCCCTTTTCCTCTGGATAAACGCATACCACCAGGGAATCATATTAATACGCCTAGTCCTGACAACCGTTTTAACTGGAAAGAGTGCCCATGTCCAAATCCAGGGAGTGTTGTCTTGGCCTATGACTGTGGCTTCTAGGTAGGAGAAATATTAATAGAAGTATCACTCATAATGACTTAAACCTCCAACTCTAGCGATTGTTCTGCCCATGGCACACCAGAGAATAGAAAATGGATTTGCTGAATATTAACACAGAGATATTAGGAAGAGGAATAAGTGGATGTGTAGGGTTGTAATGCTCAAGAGCCTGCAAGTGACAATCAGAAGATTGGTGGCAAGTGTTAATTAGTAACAAGCTGTAGATGAGCACTCCCATCAATCTCAGGAGGCCTAGAAAGCCCTTCCTTTCAATTTATATTCCTGTTCTCCTAATTCATGATCAGTTCAGAAGAGAGAGTGTGCATAACCGCTGGGCAGCCTCTGCAGCAAGCTCAGACAAGTTCACAGGAACTTTCTTCTGAAGCCATCACATCAGTGATCTCTTTACAAGCTAGAAGCGTAATAGGCATCCCTTTAAATTCCACTATAGATGACTGAGACTTTGCAGCAGGCATACTCACTCAGAAATGACACACCAAGGATTTCTGGAGACAAATAAAAAATCAACACAGATTTTACATCACACGCTTTAGCAATCACAGACCCATCTGCTTCTGCTGCATGTGCCTTCTGCCTGCAAAATATTCATCAGAGATGGAGGGGAATCCTCTACTGAAAAACTTGAATCTCTTTCCCTTTCTGGTCCACCAACGAACATCCTGCACTCCCCTTCAAAGTGTTAAATTCACAGTAAATGTATTTTCTCAGCTGAGGACACCATTACTGTTTAGAGAGTGTAAGAGGCCTGGTCCGCATAGACCGTCATTCCCCGAAGCCTTTCACTGCTTTAATGTTGTGTTGGTTCTTGGCTAAATCTTAGTGCTCCGAGGTCTTCCACGAAGCACTGATGCAGTAAAGCAAAACCACCATATATGAGATTGGGGAACAAAAATGTATCGGTTCAGATGATGATCATGAACTCATAAAATTTGCCATAAACCAAATCTGGCCATAATATTTAACCACATACACAAATGCTGTGTACACAGGGAGCTCGAGATTCAGGGCCCAAAGGCATTTGTCAGGGAAGTCACAACTTTCCTCTCTGCTCGTGCCAAGCACAACTACTGGTTTCCAGGTAAGCTGAGGCTCAGTGTGAGTCACTGTACAGCACAGAGAAGTGGGACCCAGCCCTCATAGGAGCACAGAGCGATGTTCCCATTTTGGTGCTAATTATCACTACAGGAGTTTTGTGTGCACAGTGCTCACCTTGACTTGGCTTGCACACACATCCCATGCAGATGCTTCCTCAGAAGCAATCTCAAGGCACCCATAGATGAGAACATCCCACCTTCTTTCCATAAAGGGTCAGATGGTACCTGGTAGTTTTCCTAGTTGCAACAAACATGCTGAGCCTCGCATTGCGCAGTGAGGGTTTCCTAGCAGTAGATTATACGGGCTGTGATCTGAATCACTTAACCACGAGCCGTAATAATTCCTGAGGTTCCTTCCAGACTCTTACTGCAACCAAAGCAGGGATGTAGTTCACACTGCTAAATCTGACAGTGCTGGAGAGAATCTGTTTGCTGTCGCTGACCTTTAGAAATGCTTACCCGGCTGTCTGCCGTGCCAGCACCCTTGCTCACTTCATCTGGCAACTCCGCTTGCACAAAATGGTTTCCTGAACAAAATCCAAACAGATCCTGTAAATAGCTCACTTGCTCCTGTTTTAGGCATGTCACTTCATTAGACTATAAATATCAGAATCCAAAGGTCATAAAGTAAATGCAAATACCATAGTGTTATAAGGGCTAAAAAGGCATATCGCTAAATAGAAATATACTAGTGTTACGGGCAAATTTCAGGCTAAAGTTCACAAAGGGAAAAGTAGTCTTCCATTTAAAAGATCAAGTGCAAAGAGGTTTTCACACTGTAAAAGAACAGGATCCATACATTCTTTACATAGCGCAAAATCAATGCTTCGGGGCTAGATAATGGTCCAATAACTTTGTTTCCTGAAGGACTGCTGAGGATCAAATGGGCACAATTAAGTAAAAATATAAGTACTTACAGGAAGAGTTTAAAATGGATTAAATCATAAACTACACATAATGGCTAGTGAAATACTCTATGCAAACTGACTGAGGTCATATTAGCTTTCTTCTTGGAAACCTACTGTAAGTCAGTGAATGCAGTAAAGTAAATTTATGGGAAGCTAAAGTAGCACACAGTCACTCCAAAACTTCAAAAGGCAGGAAAATCCAACAAGATTCCTGTGTTTCAGAACAGTAACTCTCAACATTGGCTGGAAAGTTTGACAGATCAGGTCCAAAGTTAAGAGTTGTCTTCTGTACACAGAGGGCTTTTTTTTTGCATAGTCTTTGGAGTGAAGACAGCCTTACACCAGCCTTGTCTCTCACCTCTCTGTCCTTGTGCTAATACGGCCTGTTGCATAAGTCTTGTCAATGTCTTCACCACAAACCAGATATATAGTCTCAATTCAGACGTAACAGAGATCCCCTCCCGCCAGTCGGGAAAGGAAGGATGTGCAGGGATATCCAAGAAGGCTGCCAGAGGTCAGGTACAGCAAATATTAGCACAGTTGGATCGATTAGAGAAAATCTTTTTCCACCCCTTGCAGCAGCATCCCACCACTTTCAGAAATAATCTCTCTAAAGGCAGATAGCAAAATATTTCAAGCCCGGAAACCACAGGCATCTGGGCAGGACATGTGCAAGTACTAAACATGTAGCAGAGCAGAACATCCCTATCCACAGACCAGGGTAAAGAGACACAGGTTGGTGTCTTCAGCCCCCCACCAAACCTGGTATAAGACACATGAAATGGGGTCTATGTGAGTGCCCCAGAGTGCTGGGTCAGCAGAAGCTCCCTTGCTGACATTGCCGAGACACTTCACAGCTGCTGCATGGAGTGGTCATCATTGACACAGAAAAACAGCTATGTCAACGTTTACAGTAATAAATTAAAGCCTATTAAAAATAGAAATTAGCTTTTGAGTAGCATAAAATTTAATGACACCACCTTCCTCAGATTGAGGATGGTTTTGTTTGATTTAAATAACGTTTATAAAATTTGAACACAAACTTTCTTCAAATACTAACAGCTAATTATCACAAACTTTATATTGTTGTGACTCTCCAGCAGCTTTATTCGTGCAGGCACCTTGAATATATGCACCATGTCTCGTGTAGGCTGCTTCGCCCTGAACAGGACCCGAGTGAGAGACGGAAGAGCCTGGACACTAAAAACAAGCAAGCAAAAAACAAATTCCCCTCACCTCAAGCTATCTGAAGGGTGAGAAGTTTTCCAAAAATAAATAACCAGTATGTTTATAAAGCTCTTAAATAGATAAAATATAATAGTATTAAGTTAAAGACGGCTTTTTTTCTGTCTCATATTCATGAGAGGTAAAAGTGATCAGGTGCTGTAATTCTGAACTTTGCTTTATAAAGAAAGAATCTGACATCATAGATTGATTTGACTGCTCCGAGCTATCTTCTTTGTAACCACCCCAAAAATCAGCCAGAATTACTACAAGCGTAGCTCCAGCTCATACAGCATGAATTCTTTTTTAATATTTTAAGATCAGAGCTTGCTCAATTAGGGAGAAGTTTAGGAGAAACAAGAAAGATGCATTTACTGGCACAGTGCGGTCTAGCACATGCTACAGAAAGTCATACGCTGCCACCACAGTAACTCCATAAAATGTTATAAACAACCCAGGCTTTTTTCCAATTGCTTGTCTCCCAAGAAAAGATGGAAACAAAAGTAGTTTACAAAAGTCAGTGCTGGTTCTGGAGGCCAGGATAAGTATCCCGAGTTTTCCCTGCTCTCCTCCAAAGTAGGACAAGCATCTCAAAGAGCTACAACCGTGGGCAATGGTGGTACCATCCACAGCATCCTTGTTATTCTCCAGTACTAAATGAGCTGCATGGACACAGAGCTGGAGCCCTGAGAGCCTGAACAGCAACTGCATCTCCCAGTGGGACACAGGTGTTGGTTATGGCTACTTAAGCCTCTAATGGATTAAAACTACGCTAAAACATGTTTATTTTGCTAACCTTGGTGACAACTGAAGGAACCTAAATTGAAACCTAGAACTGAGGTCTGAAGATGGGAATTTGGATGGCTTAGGGTTGTCAGATGTCTACAAATGTTGAAAGGATGCCAAATGCTCCACACTTAGGAGGAAATTCTTGATATTTTTGTTATGCATAAAAGAAGTCTGTATATGACAGTACTTTTTTTTTTCCCCCCTCACTCCCAAAGAACTGTCTTGAATGTCTAATACTAAACCAAATGTTTTTCATCCAGATAACAACACACAGATGACTAGGAAATCTCCCATGTAGAGTGAAGCAGGTCAGATGGGAGAGAAATACAGCATTAAAGAAGGAGAAAGAATACTCATTGCCATCTGTTTGTGACTGGATTAGTAAACAAAATATTGAACAACTCTCACAAATAGAAAAAGACTCTGAATTATTAGGACAAGGGCATGATTTTCAAATTAACCTTTCCAGTTGAGGCGCTAATGAAACATCGGTATGCATGTTAAGTCTCTCTAAATCTTTCATGTGCCAAGAGACACACTTAAAATTGATTTTAGGAAATATCTCCCTTCTAGTAAACATAAGATGAACGATTCTTTCTTTGCCAGCAGTGGGTGGGAAAAGTCCTTGCAGAAAATCTCGCAAAATGGTATTGAGTTTTATTCCTCACCGTGGCTCTGATTTGGGCAAATAGCCTCACTCAAGAGCACCTTCCAGCACACGCTTAACTTGCATTGACAGCATGCAGTAGGATCAGAAGGCACACTCAAACGTAAATGTGCTTTCAGGCATACATATTTGGGGTGTTTAAGCAAAGATAAATGAGCTGAGCTAAACCACTGGCAGAGGAAAAGGAGAAACCACTTAGTTTACGCCTGATTTTTTTCACACAAATAGCTTGACTGAAAGGGCTAATAAGAAATTTGGAAATCGAACCACATCAAACCTGACGATATCGCTACATAAATGCTTGATTCTAATATAAAAATATTATGAGCCTGAAATTGCTACAGCTTATGATTGGTTTCCTACAGTTTTCTTTTCCATTAGCAGCTACGTTTCAGTAATCATGGAGACATTTGCTCTTAACATAAAGCAGTTGTCTACCTGGGGTCACACGCTGCTTCAATTTTCCAGCTCAAAATCAGATACAGCATTTCTACCACCACCACTTGAAACTGTCACCTCAACTACTAGAACAGCCAGAAAGTATGCAGAGAAAAATGCACGAAAATAAAATTTAAAAACGTTATGGATATCTATCCAGTGATAATTTTTTATTATTATTTTTACTTTTACTTTTGGTGACTGCAAAAGCATGCAGGATATATTTCAGCAAGGCCTCTAAACTTACTGTACATCCCTGAAATCCTTTTACACAAGTGTCTTTGGTAAATCTAATCATCATTCTGCAAGTAAATGACTAATTTAAGCTTCAAATTTTCTGACTGCCAGGACATTCTCTGCCCGTCTATTTATTAGCATAGAGTAGACTATATTTCAACAAGATTTTGGCTTACATGTACTTTTTTCTTTTTCATTTATTTTCTGAGGAATAAACTAATTGTTTGTTTGTTTGTTTTTTAGAAAAATCACTGGAAGGAAAATCAATGTCTTACATTTGGTTCTTGTGTTTCTACTACCTGAAATGTCAGAACAGTCATCTAGGGCACACTGGTTTTCCTAATCCAGCAGGTAGGATATGAGGCCCAAGATATATACGAATAGTTGTATATATATAAAAGAGCGTTTTCACGAAGTCATATAGATATTAAAAGAAATCCAAAAAAATCTTTCCCCACGTGGATTTGTGATACTCTAGCTCAGAACAAATTTTGACATCTCAGGGTGTCTAAAAGTCTACACATTTTCATAGCCCATTATATACAGATTATATACAGACAAATAATTATGGTCTCCTGCAGAATTTCTCAGAAATGTAAGGAAAATTATCATTTTTTAATTAATGCATCATGAATTTTCATACAGAAACTGCTCCAAGACTTACAATTTAAGAGAGTTATCGCTAAAGCTGAAAAGATAAGAAGGGGGTTTTTTCACATGCTTAGGCAGTTTTGGCACATAGAGAATTCTACCATCCTAAGAAAGGTAGCTAGGACAAGAGAAAAAAAAAAAAAAAGACTAAAAGAAGAATAAGATGAAAATGAACAGAGGGACAAGCTGCCTTTGGCTTTTTCTTGCCTTTCTTACCATGAGAGCAGGAAAACCTCACCTGCGCTTGGGCACAGACAGCAGAATAAATCAACTTCTCCAGCACACAGAGTGCACGTCTGGACAATAAAAGCGCATGTGAAGGCTGCCTATAAAAAAAAGTAAATAAAAGAGTTTAGGAAACATGGTCTGAAATAAGGCTGGAGAAACACAGTTATTCACTATACTGGGTAGGAAGGTAAAGGCCAAATTGGCATTAGAACCCATAGACAACATGAGGCCGACTTTAAAGCCTAGAGTTTCAACATTTTTACAGCTTAAAGCAAAATAATTTTACAGATTGAAATACCTTAGCTCATAGAATATAAAGAAATTGCAGTAGTTCAATCTTTCAGTTTTGTATATAAAACTTCACAGTTGGAATGAGACCTTTTTAAATCATGGTCTGAAAATGTTAAAGTCATACACTGGTCTTAATTTTTCCCCTGATTTCAAAACTAACATTTGTCAAAGCTACCAGATCCAAATTCTCCACAAAATTTAAATGAAAGAATATGAACTGAGGCAGGAAAATTCTCAAAAGATGAAGTCAGTCACAATCCAGAAGACAAGATCTGGGACAGATTTTTGAAGATTTCTTTATAATGTAGCACCTACCAAAAGGGTGACCGTATTATTGCTCTCGTTCAGTATTGTGGTGAGACCCTGCAGCTGCTTTTATTTGCAATTTTAGGTTCCTAGTTTTAATTCAAGGGGTATTGGCAAGTAGCAAAATGAGAGGGTATTGGCTAAGGCAAAAGCAGAATGGAATAGTACAGAAATGTACAAATATAAAAAGCAAAAACGCTTCTAGCATAGGACATCAGAGCTGAAGGTGCTTTAGAAAGTGCCATAACGTTGGTGTGCTTTGACTTTCCAAGTTTACAAAAGGTTAGCAGCCCAAGGAACTTATTCCATCCTCCCAAAACCGATGGTACACAATTTTGTAATTCCTCCTAGACTCCTCATGGAAGATAACCATATGCCACTCAAAGATAACTTTACATTTTATTTACCTGCCTTGATTCACAGCAGGAAATTGTGATAAGAAGCCATAAAGGTTCTGTAATTCATTACGTTGTCATTATCGTTTATAATCTTCCTGTAATTAGGTATCAGTGGGTTTCCTTAGAGAACATATGATTGAGCCTTAAATTGCAGAGTATTCTCAGCAGCACACGACAGCAGCTCGCGTGGTGCTGCACGCTGCTTCTCAAGCATGCCCTTACCATTGCAATGGGATTTTTCATGTGTGGAAGCCAATTTTCCAGGGAACGTGCGTGCTTAGCAGCCAACAGGGCTGCGGTTCTTAATGATGAGTTTGATCTTGTCATGCAAAACAGCATAAGCAACGTATTCCAGCTTAGGATCCAACATTAGCTTTTTTTGGAGAGCAAAACTCGCAAGTCTTGCATTTTCAAGCTGTATCAGGGCTCAGTTTCTTTAAAACATGGACCAATTAGCCGAGTCGTTCCCAGTGCAAAGCAGTTGTGCCTATAAACGTGCAGCGCATACACAGACCTGTCCACGGGGTTGCCCAAAGGGTTGCAGATGGATTTCTACACATGTATTTTTGTGTGTGCACATACAGAGTACCTGGAAAGCCACCCCCACACACCAGTGTACGAGCATCACCCGCTGCAGCCCTCTAAAGGAAATGCCCCTCTGGCATAAGCTGCATTTGCAGCAATGATGTTGGCTCGCCCACAAACACCACTAAAAGTACCTGGCAAGCATTTCCTATTCACTGCTTAGGAGGCAAGCAGTCTTCACAAGGTCAGTAACATGCTAGGAGCAGCCTGTGGCAGCAAGTATCCTTGGTGAGGAATAAGCAAACAAAGAGCCTTTACGTTCCCTTTTGGCACAGGGAAGCTCCAACCATGCATGTATTTTTTCACATTGTAGATAGAAATGCTAACATGACAACAATGAAAATCTAATTACCTGCATATATATATGTTTACTAATTGAATATCTGGAAATTAAATTAGTAAACACTTTTTTTTTTTTTTCCATTTATGATTAGACCCTTTCTTTATTTCAAGCACATAGCTTCCAATAATGTTGTATACTTAACTGCCTTATCTGTGATTTCGGTTGGCTGTGATAAAGTTTTAAAAATAACTTATAACATCTTTTAAAATTCAAATGAAACCGAGAGATACATCTCATTACCCATGATTGCTATTGACAAAAATAACACCATATCGCTGGGCTTATATCTCCAATCTCGAAAACCTGATCCTGAGCCACTAAATTTGAAAAAGAAATTGTGCAAAATGGCAATATCAGATTCTTACACTCCTCATCCAATAGCTTCCCAAAGCTAGGGAAGTGAAGCCCATAAGACAGATATGGGCAAATTAAGTTCATGTGACTCAAAACCCCTGACTTTTCAATAACTTTAACTATTTTTCTTCCATTACTTAGTGATTTTATTGGCATGAAAATTGCTAAATTAAAAATGTCAAAGTTTAATCCCATGTACCCTGGAGACTCCTGTCATTAGACAAAATGCCTATTTTTTTTCCTCAAAAATAGGCTCTAAGCAGCTGTCTGTGCACTTTTATACTTCCAAGCAAGCTGCATTTTAGTAAGGATAAGTATAATTCTATTTATTATGGTACATTTTTTCAAGTACTTCTAGGACCCTTGAATTTGTAGGAGAAACACTTCACAAACAGCACCCTATGCAGGTGAGTTTCTTAGAAGAAAAACATTATAAAAATGGAAAATAGTATCAGAGTACACTTGGTTGTACCAAACACCAAATTGACATTTTGATCAATCTCATTTTAAAAATCCAAATGTCTTTTCAGGGGTAATTAACACAAGTAATTACAATTTTACACAGAATCAGCAGCACAGCAACAATCATGAAATAAATGCCTCAAACATGGGAGAACACAGCATTTCTACCCTATCGTGTGCAGAGAGGAGACAAAAGATTCTTCAGCCTGAATTTTAAGGAATGACTTGTTTTGACAGAGCACAACACTAATAGAAGTCTAACACACGGGAGGCTCCTTCACTCCGCAAAAGAGACATCTTCGGAACAGTATATCAAGAAATCAATACAGTTGCTACAGCAAACTAAGAGAGTAAACATATTTTTGCTTTGTATTCCTTTTTGCTGCTGACATATCAAAGCATTTTTCCAGAACTGAAATGCCAACAGACAGTGACAGGGGTTGTCTGCAGTTCACTGTTTGCAGCACGTTTATGCCATAGTGCTCTCAGCTGTAAAAAGATAAAAACTCTCTTTGGGTACAGTTTGTATTCTAGCAGGTATATTAAGCACTCTCCATCACGAGCTGTGTTGAGCAAAGCACCGCTTCTCTCCCTTCCTCTGCAAAGGACCTTCAAGTGTTGCCTCCCTGGAAAAAATTTGCTTTTGTTGGTCACCTAAAGACCCACACTTAACCTCTGCACCAAACACGGACCCAGTTACAGCATTATATAGCAGAAGTCACTGCTCAACGCAGAGGGGAGTAATGTCAGCTGCAAGACATATGAGCACCACTGGAGGCAAGACAAGCGTCCCATGGATCCCAGTCATGGTATGGACCCAGAGTCGTCTACCAGAAGCCATCGGCCATCTCTGTTTGGGGAGACAAGCAGCATTATTACAGATAAGCTACATACCATATACAATATCCAAAGCAGCTGGGTAACATACAAAGCAGTCACTGTCGTTGCCCTGTTTCCCTTGGGCACACATTTATTAATCAGCATGGCCATTCCTTAAGTCTGTTCATTAAAAAACAAAAACACCCTATTTAGGAGCACATAAGCAGGTGTCAGGTTTATCTCCATATATTTACTCCCCATTTAAAAACCATTCCAGGTGCCTCCCTCATCTACCAAGCTATGTCATGTTTTATTTAGATGATTTTCTCATCAGCTTCCCTATTGACCTTCCTCTTCATCGTATTTTCACGACCATGAGACGTGTTTCTGAATGCCCAGCACTGTAGAGCACACAAGCCTGGTCATCTCAAGTGCAGTAGTTGAGGTCTGGCAATCGGATAGCAACACGATCCGATGACATTCCATGTTAGTCTCCAGCCTACCATTGATCAGAGAGGAATTCAGATATGTGAACTACCTTGACGGATCGTTATTGAGGAGTGGTGTCTCATAAACCAACTCAACAGTCCATGAAAGAGTAAAGATTCAGGAACCATCACGAAGTGCCTGCCTCTCCAGAGAGGAGGATGCGCAGCAGCACGCTTTCCAAAGCTTCTCCCGCTCCTCTTGTTGCCTTTTTTGCTCTCAATGTTCTGTATACTTGATTTCTTTGGAGGTTTACATAAATTTTTCAATGGATGAGAAATGATTTTGATTGTTGCAGCGGATCTTGAGTGCACAGCAGTGAGTGCTTTATAACAACAATAAAAAAATCATATAACAATATGAACTTCGTGTTCAGACTTCTGTAAACTCACATTTTCAATATATCAACAATATACTTAAAATCAAACATCTCAAATTCTTAATCAGCATAAAAGAATAGTTCCCAAATTGCATATTGGGAGCATCTTTTGTCTGTAATTCTGCATGGGCTTCCTTTATAGAACTGAAACTAAATTTTACCTAACTCAGGAAAAACAATGAATTTCAGAAAAAAAAAAAAAAAAACAAAAAAAACACTTTTTTCAGCATTTTCTGAAATCAGATGCCTTGATTCAGGCAGCATGTCGGTTTTACCCTGGTTTAATCCAAATTGCTCCTGATGTTAGCCCAAGTCCTCTAATGAGATAATGAGATCTACCACTATGCATTCCTGGGCCCCTGAGAAGTCTCATTAAAACTTGGAAACAGCACTATTATTAACAGTGAAAATTTTTTTTTCCTCCATGGATACTTTTTTATATTATTTAATGAGATCTACAGAAAACACAATATTGTCCATTATTATTTGCTGAATTATTTTACTCAGTTTTCTGACTGTCCTAGTTTGGGAGTCACCGGAACAGGAACAACAAAGTCATTGAAGTACTTTTGAAAAGAAACCAAGAAATGCATCCCAAACAGAGTTTCAGAACTTCTCTTCAACACATACAGATAGATCTCATTCCCTGTAATTTTTAAGTGGTCATTTTATCACCCCTTATACATTTTGCACAAGCAGTCGCTGGGAAATGAAGAGAGTTATCATCAGATAATACACTGACATAGCATATAATTTTTTCCTCCAACTGCTTACTGATGGGTGTTATTCAAATACAGAACCGATGCAATTGATAGAAGTGGTTAAATATTTTAAAAAGAATTTTTTGCAGATATTCCCCACAAACAACAGAGCTGCTTGCAGTCAACACAGGAATACGTGAGAACTGAAGGGCACTAGGGTGTCTCTGGGGGAACACATTACCTAGGAAAAATACCAGCATGAGGAGGCCCATACAACAAAGATGATGATAAGCATGGAAGCCAACAGTGTGTTATATATATACACAAATACACAGACATGTGTGTGTAAAAGTATTTAGAGAAATAGTACGCAGAAGATACACAGTGCACCCTGTATCAATATATACACATACACAACTATAAATACATATTTATATGGAGAGGCACTGCTGAATTCAGGCGGGTGACTCTTTTCCGGCAGCTTGATATATCACTAGAAATTCCAGCAGAATACAAAAACTATCATGCACTAATAAGGAACAGCAAAATGATGCTAGATGTGTCTAGCAGTAGCTTCTTCTTCAAATATATTATTCATCCGCTTGTACCAGAAGGCACCAGAATTCCTTATTTTGTTACAGAGTAAATTTTTCAAATCTAGGTTCTAGAGTCTAATTACTTTCAAGTAGTTTGAAATTAATAGTAATAGTAGTAATAATAGTAATAATACAGGCTTAAAGTAACAGAAACACAAAGTTCTGTTTCAGCTAAGAAAAAATATTTCCAATAAACTCAGAGGATAAAAAAGGGACATAACTCAGACTCTTTCCTTCCTTCCGCATCCTCAGTCTAAATTAGTCAATACAGGTTCTCCTTAGCTAAGGATCCATAGAAAAGGTGTGGTTAAAATTAATACTTGCTAGCATTTCCAAACATTTCCTGAAGAAACTTATTCTATCAGTAATTTTTTTGTGGAGAGAGAATTACATGAAAAGTGTCCCAAGTATTTTTGAAGACTGATTTTTTATTGTAAAATTGACTTTTACTGTTTGTGTCTTGAAATAATTTAAATGCTTTTTTTTTTTTTCCCCTGAAGAAAAAAAAAGTCCATTTCATTTGTGACTGTTTCATGGCATTTTTGAAAAGTCAATCAGGACTCAGAAAGCCAATTTACATGGATAAATCCCCAGCAATCTATAGCTTCTCTGTTTTTATTATTACTTTTCTGAGCCAAGCATTTTAAAAACTGTCAAAAACCCAATTACTAAAAGTGTGTGCAGAGCCTTGCCTCCCCTCTGGCTTTTTCAATGTCAGACAGGAGGAACAAAAAAACCAAAAAAAGGAACACACACCCCCCCCCCCCCACATACATCTACAGCTGAGCCATTAATTTACTTTTGACAAAATTTTAAGAGAGCTATAGGTCTTTAAACTGAGAAAGAGGCATATGTGCATGAATGTTATTCCACATGCTTACATGTATGTGTACGCACAAACATGTATGCATATATGCCTATACATAGATGTGAATCACATCTGAAATAGAAAATGCTGTAGAGATGCAAAATCCGTTTGATGCACAACCAATCCATCAGGTCCTCAAGAAATCCCCCGCGGTTATTGTAGATTTTAAATGTGCCCTACGTTTCATGCAAAGGATAAAAACTGTTCCTTCTTTTAGCAGTTACCTAATCTGGCAGAGGGAAATCAGTATCACACTTTTTTTTTTTCAAAAAAAAAAAAAAAAAAAAAAAAAGAAAAGTTTTAAAACTGTCTGTAAACTAAATTTCTTTTTTTATCAGAAATTCTTTCTTTTCAGTTTTTTTGAATGCATCAAAAAATATCATTAACATAATTAAAAATAAGCATCCTTCCCATTTCTATTTATTAAGCCAAAATGCAATTATCAGAGACATGCTGTACTGGATGTTGTCTTTGCAGAGAGACGAGCCCAGCATTGTAAACAGGCTGCTTCCTAATGGTTTATGCATATTTATGTACCCATTTGTAAACATTTTATTTACTTGATTTTTCAGTCGACAGTTTCTAAGACTTTTAAACACAGTTTAATTAAATTCCATAGACTTACAAACAATTACCATCCACTCATTTCAGAATATGCTCAGTAGCAAAATGTTTGGTGTGCTATTACAATTTCTGGTAATCATAACAAAGCATAAATTAATTGGGAGTTGAAATACAAGGGCTATAACTCTATCTCAGAGCAAGTGCTTTCATAAAGTACACCAGTAAATTAATTTAAGCCAAGGTGAAGGATAACCAAGAAAGGAACAGGTATCTGCTCTTTTAAGTTCTGATGTTAAACACTTTGGGGGGGTACTTTGAAAGAAAACTTGTTCTCATTTTAGAAGTTTTCTGCTCCTACAGCTGGTCAGAGGCAACCAGAACTGGCGCATTCACTGTGATTTTGCAGGGAAGGTCCATATTCAGTCACAAGTGCTAAAACGCAAGTTATTGGGCAGTCAAGGGGATCTCCTCAAACAGAGGAATCTAGAACAAGCCAAGCAAACATGCACAAAGCCAAGGTTCAGGCAGCGAAATCCAGGCAGCTTCCTTTCCTCAACATCCTCCTTGTAAACAACATGGAGCCATCAAAAGCCTCTAAAAAAATCTAATTAGGGAGTACACAGTAAAAACTCAAAGTTAAACAGATCAGAAGACAAAAAGTAAATGAAAACGTATCCAAAGATTAAAATCAAGGAACATGAGAAAACTGAGATCATCATCAACAAGGTTGAATGCACTATAACAGCCCCTCAATTTAAACATCTGTATTGTAGAAGTAGGAGAGAGTTAGAAACCTCCTATAGCTGGGACCCCATTCCAGCAAGACCCTCCATCCACCAAGGACACCTTCAGCAGCACCACCAAACATCACTGCTACTTACATCAATACTTCAGTTTTGGCAGGAATAACATGACCAATTCTTGCACATCACAAACTCTTTCCTCTTGGTATCCTCAGAATGACAAGGCAAAACCACCTGCAGCTTCTTGTCTTGTAATCTTCATTCCCCCTTCCTCCCCCACCACCCCATTAAGTTGTTCTCCCAACTGGTAAAGATGCTGGCCTATATAAGCATATTTCTTGGAATAACACGGATTTCTGGACTGAGCCTACATTGCTGCTGTTCTGACAGTGGATTGATTTGAAGCTCCTCTGCAAATTGTGCTTAAAAATCTTAGAGACTGAATTAATCCCAAACTTGAACTTTCAGGAGAAATGCAATGTATGAGCCTCAAGTGCAGACAAATATAGTGTAAGAACATAACAGTTCCTTTTCCAAACGGGATAGATGTAAAGCCTAGACTTAAACTGTAGAGAACCCCCAGGTGAAACAAATTACTATGCAAGCAGAGGGTATACACATTAAATCAATCCTTTTTCTTTCCTGTAAAGTCAGCAGAGATCTCTCAATAGAAGTGTGATAAGATAAGGAATTACATTTTTCCTATAAACAGTGCAGGCTGGAGATGTGCAGAAGAGAGATCAGTAAAAGAGAAGGTAGAAGTCTCAAGTAAAATATTTTCAGAAAACTATTAGCTACTCAAGATTTAAACACCCAGGAAATCATTAAGTAAAAATGAATTGTAAGCACCTTAGCACTGCATACTAAAACAGTGGGAGTGTTAAAACAAAATATTTAGAGGTAACTTTTATGATAAATCTTCTCTATGACTCTAAATGAGTGTGGTAAAAATCTTATGGAATTATCCAGCTTGTCTCAGACCGAAGTGTCAAATCCCAGGATCCTACCTGCACTTGTGCATCTTTCATGACTTATGGTCCTGCAAGGACACTCTATAAGCAAATTAGAAGGGGCAGATGAGACTTTTGTCTTACAGCTCCTGGTTTTCATTTGTTTCTGCCCAGTTTTAGAGCCATCACCTCTGCACGTTCACATGTGCCAAAGGAGAAGGGAGCGTTTGTACGAACCACGTGAAACATGCAACTCTGGGTGACAAGTTTATTCCCCCAGTCTTAGGCACTTGTTGAGACCAGTGTTGCACTGAGCACAAAATTATGAAGTCATGTAATCACCTGCATGATCTGCTTACCATAATAGCTATGTGAGACCAGGTGACATCATCTATTTATCTCCCCATTTCCCACACCAGAAATCAGGGTTAGGATGATAAAGATGTCTTTAAGTCAGCTAAGATCAATACCGCTGTCAAATGTGAGGTTAATTTTATCAAAGAAGGATATTTTCTGTGCATCCTGCCTGAATACAAGCAAATACATGCTTGTATTAACATGTGCTTCATGCAACAGCTGCCTGTTCAGCCTGGTTACCTGTTGAATCTATTCTAATTATCTAACTTTAATTTGTTTAGAAGAATTATATAGTAAGACCCTGTTATGTTAAATCTGGCACCATATACTGTAACACTTGGTTAAGACCTCAGGCATTGTACAAGTGTCAATATTTGTAATAACACAGTCATATTAGAAACAATTGTAAAGATGTGTAACTAGGTAAAGCAAGTGTAACTTTGCACATCCCACAAAGTCAATGCCAAGTGAGAAATAGAGAGGAATATTCAGATGAATATCTGAGCTACAACTCATTCTTGTCTGCAGAGATTTGGTGACATCTCTTCAAACTGGAATGTCATAAAGACAATCAAGCAGCAAAGGGAGAGGCAGCTCTGGGTCAGCAGGTACTGAGAAACAGATTTGGGACTTGTCAGCAAAATGTAACACTAAAACCTATGAGCATGAATAATAGTGCCCTAAAGAAGCATATAAATACAGAATAGAATAGCAAGCAAAATGATATTAGTATGACTCAATGAGCAATTTGGGGCACTCTAGAAACATAAGGACAAATCTTACTTTGTCATAATGGGAACCTGAAGAAGGCCAATATATTACAGGCTTAATACAAAGATCCCAATAATATACCAATCTCACTGCCCACAGCAGTAAATTAAATGGAAATAAATATAGCATCCAATTCACAGACATGGCATACGGAACTGGGAACATGACATAGCCCAAACACAATATTCGGAAATAATTGTACTTTTGAACAAACAGAAAATCCATCTTTAAAGAGATATATGCTACAGTTCTTCGAATTTTCAAGGCTATATAACCATTAGTGATTTCCTTTTACACCTTTGAAAAGGAGGCATCTCTGCTGTATAATGTATGGGGGAAAATAAATGTTACATTATTCACTCTGAGAGATGCAAAGGACCACAGGACTTCCCACCTTGCTGTTCTGCCAGTCATCACATTTCTAATGCCTGTATCAAATAATTCCTTTAAAGATGGTCCAGAGAAAACCTCATTCATCCACTAGATCTTAGAAGGAAGTAAGAAGTGGCAGAATCAAAGTGAAGCTTTCTTAAAATTTACCTATGTTTCCTCATTTATAAAGTGGGTTGAAGCTGCTGTCCAACGAATGGTGGCCAGGGACTGAGCTGTAACCGGGCCCTGGGCAGGGCTGGTGGGGTGCCCAGGGTCCTGCCAATTGCATCTCAAACTGTGGGTATTCCAGATGGAAATGGGCAACCAGGCTTGCTCTGGAACAACTGTAACTAGAATAATGCTTTTTTAAAGAGGTGTGGAGAAAGTTGAAGTCAGAACGGGTAAGAAAAAGAGAGTAGTGGAAGATGATGGTTTGAACTGAAATTGGTGACTCTCTTTGAAGATGTCTACACTCACTGGAGCAAGACGTGAAGATCTCTCCTCCACAAGGATTAAATCGTGGTGGGGAAGAGAAGCCACAGTGTCTTTGGAGCAGCAATTTGTTGCTCTCATTTCTGGAAATGAGTGTGGCAGACTGAGCCAAAAGAACACAAGATGAAATTTAGATTGTTACATTTAAGTGGTAGACTATTACTGCCAATGACAGCAAAGAAAAAGCACATTAAGATGGAAAAGAGTGGGTTATAATTACAAGTGAGCATTGGTGAGAAGTATTTCCTGCTTGGTGTCCTGAAGATGGATCTAAAGATATAAAAAAGATCTAAAGATCTAAAACAGGTATGATTTAAGTTCTAAGTGTATAAAGATGAAATGTATGAAGATAAGAAAAGAAGTGAGCGGGTTGGATAGAACAGTCTCATCTGCTGAATTCAGCTCACATGTTCAAAAGCAATTCTTACACTACATTTACTCATTTCACCTTTCTCCTCAATTCTTTGAGTTTTAAATGGAGAAGATAAGTTGCAACACGCAGCTATCGGGCTCAATGCAGCCAGTGGGACAGACACTTAATGCAGGGCCACATAGGTCTAGCTCAGCACCAGGAGGGCACGATGTGTCCACGCTCACGTTTCCCAACACGTGGAATGGAGCTCATTTTTCCCGTACTTACCTGCCACTCCTCTCCCATCCTTACTGAGGTCTCCGTCTAGCTCCAGAGCAAAACCTTTCTATAACTAAGGTCTTTCCAAAATGTTTTACTTGAGGAGAGGACAGTTAGTAAGACAAGCAGATAATAAGTGATAGTCTCAGCACAAGATTCCAGCAAAAGAAAATCCAAGGAGATAACAGTATCAGCAAAGCAGCACTTGATGAGAATCTGAAGCTTAACATGTTGATTTTGCTGAATATAATCTCACTGCTCCAAATGTAAAGAGTTACCGAATGATAAAGAATCACAGTTGATTGAACTGAGGAGGAAAAAAAAAAAAAATGGAAAGAAAATATATTGGTAGGAAAAGAAATGTGAAAAAAAAGTCAAAGAATTTCCCAGTGGATTTCAACACAGGACAATGTATATTTAAACAGGCAACTAATAAGTGACAACGGGAAGGCAAAAGGAAAGACACTAGAAGATATTAAAAAAGCAAAAATTTCCATTAATTAAAAGGGAAAAAAAAAAAAAAAAAAAAAGGAAAAGAGAGATGTCCATGCAATAACCCTTTCAAAAAGTGCCTGAATAAAAAGCCTAATTGCTAGGAAATCTCTTGCAGACACAGTTGAGAAATGTCTCAAGTGCTTCTGCTATATTATCTGAGCTCCTCAAAGCTCTGTGCCTCTCCTCTCACCACACTGCTTCAAAACAGGGCAATATTACTAATTAGGGCAATATTACTAAGAGGGAAGTGAGCAGTGTCATGCCAAGGCCATGCTCACCAATGCTCACCGGAGGAATTCACCCATGTCCTGAACATGGTGCTGACAAATCAACCAAGGCTTCTGCAAGAGAACAGGGAATTGGATCTGAGTCCCAGTCTTGCCTTTTCCTAAGCAAGCAAATCATCTCCAAATAAGACAAAATGAATCCCTCAGAAGGTAAAGATGCTAGAGCTTCAATTGAGAGCAGGCTGATAAGGCAACATTTGACATCCACCAAATTCCCCTCCTTACTGGTACTGCTCCCGCAGCACCTATCTTTCTTGGGGCAGGGGCTGTTGGAGATGGATAAGTGGAAACTTTCCAACCCGCAAGAGAGGTAGGACTGAAAGCAACCAGAAAGAGGCAAAAAGACTCCAGGGACATACAGTAACAATGACTAAACCAAAAGGCAATTGCAAAACATCATGGAAAATCCAGATAAAGTTGTGTGCTGAATCGAACTTGGAGTTAAGAATTAAAAAAAAAAAAAAAGAAAGAAAGAAAAAAGAAAGAAAAAAGAAAAAGAAAAAAGTCTCTCTGGTAATAGTGCTAAAAGCAGCTGGGTTGCCCCTAATCATGCCGAGCAGTTTTGCACTCTGGACAGCAGGGTCTTCTCCTGGAAGCAGCAATTCTCACCCCCACAGAGTCGCATTTCGCATGCGCTGGAGGCCAAGAGTCCCCATGCACAGCAGCCGTAAAGACAAATACACCATGTGTGCTCATCAGTGGCAGTTACTACTGCCACAGGTCAGCCTACCCACTGGCACCAGTATCTCTGATTATCTAGATCTATTTACCAGCTGTATCTCCTCAACTCTCATTTGATGCAATTTCATTAAAAGAACTAGCACGTTATATTCCCTAATTTCTTCCCCCGCTCCTCTCACTCGATGCTCAAAGGGATCCTTTGCTCCAGCTGTAAACGTTAATGTCACCATCTTTTCCTCCTGCTTGTAATGATCCCATTTTTACACAGTTTTCACCTAGCTCTGAACATCTCCGTCAAGAGAAACTTGCTGCTCAAACAGTGCTTGCACAGGAAGAAAAATGAAACAAAAAAAGGAAAAATGTTCTCAATGTTTCAAAAAATGTTTTCAAACATTTTTGTTTGAAAATGAAAAAATGAAAAAAAACCAAAAGGATATTTTTAAACATCCAGCTTAGACACCCAATGCAGTATTATGCACAATATTAGGCAATATCCATACCCTGTGCAACTAATTGGCAACACAGCAATTCCCAAAGCACTATTCTGCTAAAATACCATCTTTCCATTGAAAAATTCCTACGAACTAATGGAAAAATATGGCAATTCTGTAGATTTTCTTGAATGGCCTTATACAAGTGAAAGAATTTTGCTCCTGTCTTGTAAAATATATAACAGCAACATTTTTAATTAAATTATGCAAGCTTCTCAAATCAACTTTGAAGAGGATGAAATTTTAGATAACTCATGAAATCATGTAGCAAAAGCTGTATCTAGTTAAAAAAAAATCTTCCAGAGATGCCTATCCATGTATAAAACAAGTCCTGTTTAATTCACAAGTTAGTAGAGTTCCGTGTTCCTTCAAATTAAACCTCTGTCGAAATGCATGCTAGATACTCCAGCAGCAATGTTTGCCTTTAATGAAATTGAGCAGAACAAGACAGACCGTCTCTTCTGAAGTCGTATGTGTTCTACCCATTCACACATAAAATCAGTAGAAAAAAGAATTACTTGTTTATGGTTAAATAAGCATATATGTGGAGGTATAAGTGTATATGAATGTAACTCCTCTGACAGCAGGTAAGAAACATGGAAATGAGTGCGATGCATTTTTTCTGGCTAATGATCCATTGCAGACTCTTAATGAAAATAGGTAGAGGAATTTATAATCCTTGCTTCTTTTTCCATATAAATCAGGAAAACAAGCACACAAGTGTTCATCAACACATCCTTCAAAGTACAGTGGAGACAACCTGCCTTATTCAGACATAAGTCAGACAGATCGTGGAGAGTAACCCAATCCATTTAATTTTACCTCTATTTTTCACCTAAAAAGGTCCTTCTGCATCTGTCTAGAGTTGGTCAGGTCCTGGTGGCAGAGCCGGAAAACACAACTGCCAATCCCACAAGGACTACCAGAAATCAGCACTAGCCACACTTCGCTCAGGTCACTATTTTCTTGTGAAACACAAATCTCGATTGCTTGAGCTAAATGACATGGTCTACTTACTCTTACAAGAAGTCAGTTAACAGATTGCGTAAAGTCAACAGTGTTTCCTTAATTTTCCAGCTGAAATCAAACCTGATCAAAAGTGAATTGTAGTACAGCATATGATTTCTAGCAGATACCCATTTTAACAGACGTTACTAGATTTGAAGTCATTCATAAACTCTCAGGCCAGAGAAGGGTAAAAAAAACAACTGTAAGAAGCTCAACTAAATAGAAGTATACACATTTAACAACTTCTTTTACAGACTCCACATGAGCTACCTACCTTTCTCCTGTAGAGCAAGATAAATCTCTACAGGAGCACACCAATTTTTTCAACAAGAGCAACAACTTCTATTTACATGAAAGAAGAGGGAAAGGAGGAAAAGAAAGGCAATGTGGCAAATTCTAGTCATTATGGCAAATTCTGTAAAATCATAGCAATATGTAGAGTACTCTCACTTGCTGTTGTTCTCACCTGAGGAATCTCAGTACTTTTGTCCATAAAATAAACATTCCATAGAGCTAATTCCACCAAGTCTTCATTAAAATTAGTTGTTACGAAAGACAGAATTCAGTATTCTGTCTACAAACAACAACTGATATTTCCCATGCTGGAGCCCCCTGTTGAGACTTTGCTGCTGCAGGGAACAAGACTCAAATACCTCCTGCTCGGAAGCTTGCAGCAGGTGGGGAGAGCAGGGAAAACACACACAAAAAAACCATCTTTATCTCCTAATTTGTTCAACAAAGTTGAACAATTTCCATACCAGTTAGTGCTTCTTATGGAAACCTCTGTTCTAACCTATGGGCCAAGACACAGAGACATAGGGTGACCAGCACAGGCAGCGTGCAGGAGCGTTTCACTCTTCTCTCCACCCTGCCTTTGGACACATTCACCTGGGAAATCCTGGGATTTTTAATCAAAAAATCCCTCACCAAGGCAATAATCAAAAGTGCTTTGAGTCATATTGAGATATCTATTTGACTCAGCACATGAGGACCTCAAATTTTGCCCCTCCTGCCACTCAAGTCTCAGCTATGGGATAGTAGATGGAATGGACCTGCATTGTACATAAGCACAGCTGAAATGCTGTGCTTCCTCCTGTTTCTCCCATTGCAGCTGCAAAAAGAAAATGAGAACTAAAAATACCCTTGCAGTAGCACCCAAACTACCTAATTAAGGGTAAAGACTTAGAAATAGAATATACAAAACAGTGAAAAAGTCTATTAAAAGTCTCACTTTACTTTGAAAAGTCAAAGTTAGATATGCAGAAAAATCTAGACGAAGCATAACTTCCTTTGGCAAAATACTCATACTTATTTCATTGATAATACATAAGAAGGGATTTATTTGCCATATTTGATTTTGGCACATTAAAAGCAAAGTACGCTGAATAATTTAGACTTTAATGAGCTTCCCTGTATGGAGCAAGCTCTCAGGAGAGTTGCGTAAAAGAATCAGTTTACACTGCACACATGGACAGTAGTAACGAGAGATTTCCCTAAATGCAACACGTCAATACAATTTAGAATCTCCGGCTTTATGTAAACTAATATAAATCTGTTTTTCTTATTTTTGCTAATGTAAAACCCTTGTAGTTGAACCATAATGCCACTCAATTCTCATGCCTGAATAGTCTGAACCATTGGAAGGAAACAAGAAGCATCTAACATATGGGTAGAGATAGCAAAGAAGATTTCAAGCAATTAAACAACACCAGGAAAGAATAATAAACTAGGTCCCTGATACTTTGAAAGAAAAAAAAAAAAAGTCTGAATGTAGCAGAAAGCACAAATACTAACATAGCCTAGGTGGTTCTCAGAGATGAGGACAATAATGAGTAATATTATCTTTTTGGATTCTCACCATACATAAGCTGAAGAGGCAATTAATCCGCAAACCCAGGAATCCTGGCTTCTGGAGCCTGAGTGCAGCACTCGGGATGCTGCGGTGCCACGCAGGAACGTTCCTCGGAGGGTCTAGAGAGGCAGTAGAGAAGACTCAAGCTAAGAAAGGAATAAAACCCTTGTCCCCAAGTAGCAAGTCAGATGTTTGTTAAAGCTGTCATGATGGAAGAGACAGTTAAAAGCATTGGTGATTTTCCCTTGAAGTTTGAGGATTCTCACATTTAATTTGCCATATGCCAGAATTCAGTGATGGGGTAGATCTAAAACTTTTAGCATGCAAGACTTAACAGATTTTAATGCTTTGATTCATAATTCAAACCATGCTAATCAGCCTAGGAGATACGTTATTATTACAAATTATTTCTAATGCAAAGAACATTAGTTCATCCCTTGCTTGTAGCAAAGAGGGAATGCAGGTAATTTTTTGGACAGCAGTTCAAGGGAGAGTTCCCACACAGCTGGCGTGAAAAACACCTTGTCTTGCTCAGGACATTGCCAGAGTCCAACCAAATTAGGGGCAAGTGATTAAGAACAGCACAAATAGAAAGCATGTTGAAGAACCTAGATCAGATGTCCTGAGGCTCCCAGTAGTGCATCTATTCAGAAAGGCTGGTGGGAATGTCGTTCACCTTGTTACAAGGATGTCGTTCTTTTAAAAATAGTACTGATAAAGGGCAGAAACACAGGGGTTTCCTCAAGACTCACTGACACCCACACACAGGCTGGATTCCTGCCACAAAATACAAATGAGGAGGTAAGAACTGGTGAGTGCATCTAGCAAAATACAGGTACGCTACCAACCTATTCCCAGAGCAAACAGCCGATACCAATTAGCAACACAAACAGCATCAACAAACCAGTGTGGAATTTCATCACATCGGAGCCTAAAAACAATTGTAAAAATAAGAAAGGAAAATATTTCCTGCACAAGTAAGTAACTTGGAACCTATCATCTGTATAGGTATCAGGGATGGCTGAGGAAAGTGTCAGTACTTGTCAGCTGTAGCTCTGAGGACATTAAACTATAGCACTTACACGCCTAATAGGCACAGATGTTCTAATAAATCCTACAAGTGCCCTTGCTCTATCATTTGTTGTATAAATATCTTTAAGAAATCTGGGCCCAAAATTATTACAGTGAAATTTCTTCCAGGGAGTAATTGAATCTTGCACACATTGATGAAAAGTACAAAGAGAGAAAATGCGATGACGACCAGCAATTACTAACAGAAAAAGGCAGCAAAGATGTTCTGAGGAGGCAAAAAGTCCTTCTGGTCCGTTGTACAGAGCAGCTACTTCACCTGCTCTCAAGAGCATCCTAAGGTTAACTTGGGAGTCATTCAAAACTTCTCTCTCCTGTCACAAGAACTTAGTTTTCCTTTTATTTATATCTAAGGGACATAAACTCACAGGGGAGGTTCTCTCTCTTATCCTTTTATTTATTTTTAATCCATTCTCTCCCAGCAGCTTTAGGTATTGTTTCTTGAAATATCCATTATCCGTGAAGTCTAAAAACTGTACAAAAATCTTGCTGCCTTCTGATACATCATTAATGATTGCAGTTCCTCTGACGGAAATGAGCACAAAAATCAAAGAGCTCTTTCAAACTGACGAAATACAGATAAGCACAGAACACTTAAAGGAATAAAAAAAGGAAAATAAAAGTAGTGTCAATTGGGCTAAATCTAATGTTAACTGTGTTTACTGCTTAGTTTCTGTGATTCCCATTCTGAGCTATTTGGGATGCAGGTACCCTTTGAGGTCTTCCACTGGTCTCAGTGAGGAAGAGGAAGGCATTTTTCACTTCACCACTTCCAAAAGAGAGAGAAAGATCAAGCAGATATTATTCTTTCTATTCCAGGTTTGATTATCTAACTACTACCCCTCTTTCAGTCAAAATTACTCGTGAACTTTAAGGACCAATTCAACTATGGCTGTTCTGATTAAACTGCACCAATGGAAGCCAAATTTATAAAGTTGTTTCGGTTCAGCTAGAGTGCATGGTGGGTGCAAACGCATATCCTGCAACTATAAAAATATTTAGATATTTCTGACAGTCATCTCTTACTAAAAAGAAAGATCTGATACACTAATTTGAAAGCAGACAGAGAGGCATTAAGGGTGAAATGGTGGTATTAAACATTAGGTTTTTCCTTATTGCATACAAAGAATGGCACATCATGAAGAGATACACCAAATCATTTCTGACATCCAGTCTATCCTGTGAACGAGACATCTAAATGTTAAAACAATTTAGTATAGAAAACTCACAGTGGTAAAAATGCAAATTTCTAATATATGCAAGAAATAATCAGTCTGCACCAATTAAATTCATTTCTTCTGTAAGACTGTCATTACAGAAATAGCAGAACCACAAAAACACACACTCAAGACTCATCACAAAAGCAGCCAAAACCTGCTTTCATGTATGAGTCAGAATTATTGTGGTAATATCTAATTAAAGAGCAACCATCAAAGTTGCACTTTCCTTTAAATTCTCTGCCTTATTTAAACTGCCCTATTACATGTCAACAGGTAATTTTTGTAGTTTTGGGAATGGACATCATGTGTTCCTTGTGCTCGTCACTCTCAGTTCCAGTGAGACAGCAGTGCAGAAACTGATGCCCACCAGGAGCTCACTTTGTGTGCGAGAAACATCTGATTATGGAATTGCTCAGAGCTTAAACACTGGGTGCCACAGGACCACCTAGGGCTCCGAAAGCTGCTGCCCGTCACTTGCTGGTTGCTTTGCATGCGAGTCCATCCTTGAGCTCAGTTTCCCTGTGCCACAGTGTTCACGTGGTCACCACCTTGTCCCCTAGTCGCTAACTACCTGGGAGTTTCCTCACAGCCTCCTCAAGAAAACAAGGCATTTTTTGAGCAGATATGCACCCATAATTTCAGTAATACTGTTTTTTTGCTTCATTTCACAGCTTTGAGTTTAAGTCACACTTTGCACACACACACTTAAGTTGTAATTCCAGAAAAAATGCTAATCTAAAGCATCCCAAGGAGAAGTCAGATTTTCCTTACCACCTTCTCATCCCTTCTACTTCCATGGATAGTTAATAAAAGGCTCAGTTTTACCACAGTGCTCTGACTCATGATGGCCTCAGAGTCTCCTAGGCTAAAAGATCATTTTTGTGGTTTGCTTTCACTTTTACTCTGAGGTCCTTAAAATATTCCGTCCCAAGGTAGCTGCATGGTGCGCACCAGCCTCAGCTTGACCATGGGGAGAACTCTGGGTATGAACGAGTCCGAGTTCTTCACAGGCTCTTCACTGCTGAACATAAAAAGGGAGAGAAGTGCCCTAAAGCAGAGGCAGCAAACCCTAATTTTTAACTGTTAATGCAGTGTCTCTGATCTCCAACTAGGGGAGTTTCACAGCTGAGAACTACTGGGCAGCCATTATTTATTTATTAACACACACACGCATTGCTTGTCCCCTCCTCAAAACCTGGGACACGGGTCCACAAGGCTATCAAGGTGAGAATGCAGGAGCTAAGTGAGAGCCCATTTTGTGATGCTGCAGAGGCTAAATGAGATTGGCGATGAGAAATTCTCTCTCCCAAGGCACAGAGGAGCAGTGGAAACACAAGCTCAAACAAAAGTAACTCTTACAAAGCCTACAAAAAAGGACACAATGGAGAGTGGTGAAGAGGGGAGAAGGAAACGTGATTGAGGTCACCTCTGTTTAACCTTTCCCAGGGATGAAAACGCGGGTGAAATGGAGAGCTGTTAAAAAGCCAGATCAAATGAAAAGTAATTCTGCCTAATAAAGTTGCCTAAAGGTCAAAGCCAATAGCAAAAATAAATCAAAAACAAAAGGGAAGGTTTTCAAGTGAGATCAGCTCTATCCAAAACACGTCAAAGGAGACCACAGTTGCACTGACCTCAGCACTCTGTACTCTTATCCCCAAAGAAACTCAGTTTCGACAACACCGCTCTCCTTTGGACCTGCGACGTGCAATAGCAAATACTAAATTTGGGTTTGCAGAGCACAGGCAAGATCAAGACACTTTCCTTAGGAGAACCTGGCACTAGTGAGCACCTCCACTGTGTTGTTCTGCTCTGCTATTTCCAGACAAATAGCTTTAATATACATCAGACAACGTCGCTGCTTCTGGCCCCAGACCTTGATGAAATTTCACACATAAAAATACACACACTCTCTCTTTAATTCATTCCTATTTTTTTGCAGACAGCATGCATGAGAGTGCTGCCAAAACTAAGGAGATTTTGGTATCACGCGAGGACACCCAGACAGTTTTAATTTTGCTTTCCTATTATGAGTCACCCAACTTTGTTGGAAGTCACCACAGGGCTACATATTAGTGACATTACTAAATATAAGCACAGGAACAAGGGCTTGCAGGATCAAGGACACAGCATGTGTTAGCCTCCATTGCAGGAGATGAAGTATCACTGCTGGCAGGGACATGCAAGTCTTGAAAGAACTAACAATGACCAATTTGAGAATAAGAATTATTGTGATGGTTTAATATTATTAAAAATAAATATAATGGAGTTTTAGGTATACATCTTCTCTCAGTTTGCCTGGAAAAGTTAAATTCAACTGGAGCATAATCAAATCCAAATTTCAGAATGCCAGTTTAACAGAAAAATCAAGTCATCTAGGAATCCATCAACTGGTTCTTCTCTCAAATTCTTCTGCAAAGCTAACAAAAGCAGTGTCCTTGCATTGCATTGCTCTGTGGGGGAGGAAGTGGTAGCCCAATTCTTGTTCTTGTTTGTTTTAAGTAGATAATGTCAAATTGTTTGGAAAAGAAATTCAATATCAATTCATTAAAAGGTGATCAGTTTCATTTTGAAAGTGGGTTTTATAGCTTAATATTGCATTGGACTGCAAAGATAGATTAGCTTCAGATTTGTTCTATAATTAATTCCCTGGAAAGAAATCTATTTGCATGCAAAAAGAATGAGATTTAATTAATGGACAAATATATTTAAATTGATATATCAGCTACCCACAATTGTGGTTTCATTCCATATTGAAATCCAGCAAAGAAATGACTTTCTCACAAAGCAAGAGAAGACTATATAACAGTTCTTCTCTAAACAAAGTCAAGAACAATTCTGTATATGGGCTTCACAAACTTGCTACATATGGAAAAAGTGATATTGATATTCGTTATACTGGGAAAACAATTATATTTAACCTAAAGAAGATGAAGTCCCTTCCTGCCTGAAGGATCCTACAGATGTGCATGCTGCTCATCTTCATCACATAAAGAATCTCAGCATTTGCACTAGAGAGGATTTTCCACAAGTGGCATGAACAAGTTTAATCAGTTAGCAGCACAGACAGCAAACAGCTCTCAGAAAATGACTTTTTTCTCTCCTATAAATGTAACAGACTGGTGTAGAGAAGCTTGTTTTGGCAGGATCTTTGCTTACGGCTGAGAAAATATAGTACTTCATTTTTTTCCGATATCAACTGGCACCTTTGGGAAGCCTTATCCTCGTTGAAACTAAGGAAAAATGTAACAAAGATTAGGAGATTACCATGAGCATAAGTCTTTTCCATCCACTAAAAAACGTTCCAGCTCAACAGGAGCCACATTCTAATCCCTTCTGCATCTTGCCCCTTTGGTCAGCCTGGAGGCTGCTATTGCACTCTAGCATCTGTAAATCACGTGCTCTTCTAGATACCTACCAGCTGGAATCACCACACTGGCCATCAAAGATAATACTGTCTCCAACTCATGGGCAATTTATCAGTGTTTTCTCATAACTCTTTCTAGGGAAAAAGAACATATATTTTTTTTATATATATATATACACACACAATCCTGCATTTTATAGGAAACAATAACAGATCATACTCAAGGCACACTCCAAAGGAAAATAAACATACTCAGACCTGACTAAAACATGTTTTTACACGCAATCCTCCAACAATGCTTTTGTTGTTCTTAGGATTCGATACATCTATTCAGGAACAAAAAGAGCAGCACTCACTTAAACGGTAAACTTTGCAGAGAGCATCACTCTCAAGCAGCTGCTCAGCTGCAAACACGGCCGCTGGGATGGTTTCACCATGTAGATCCCAGTACAGCTTCCACCAGGAGTCTCAGTGAGCGCGTCAGGAGATTCTTGTCCTCTCCTTAGCTGGTAAAATTTTCACTGAAGACAAGAAAATTCTCTCCTGATAAAGAACTCCTGGCATCTAAAGAAACTGTAAACATATTTCTTATTGTTAACATATGTGCATATACACATAAACTTATCACCACTATTCCGCCATATGCTCAGGAAACAAAACTTCAGGGTTTTTTCCCTTCTCCCCTGCCCCCATCTCTCCTTTAAGAAAAAAATATTGGAGTCATAAACACATGGAGAATTATATCTATGGATGTAAGAATATAGATTTCTTTTAAAGAAACGAGTGTGATGGAGCTCTGCTTCAGCTCTCTGGAAAATCCCAGGCCTCCCATCAGATGAGCTCGTCAGGTCCCTTTATGGAAACATCTACGCAAATGGTATCAACCTCATTAATCAGGGTTTATAACAGATGTCCTGTTGGAGGAATAAAAAATATTGATTAGATTATAATATAATGAAAAGAACTGACTCTCAAGTCAAACATGAAATCGAGTAGAATACAGTCTCGCACCAAGCAATGAAAACTGCTAGCTACATGGGAAAGGTGAAGCATAGAGACCTGCAAAATTTTGCATCAAGTCATCAATCAACTTTTCATGCAAAGGTATTATCTAGAATCTACATGTATGTCCATCTTGTGAGCAGTAAGCTGCATTAAACTATAAATTAATATTTATAGCTTTACAGAAGGCAACAGATAAAAGAATTCATATTTTTATATTAAAGCAGAAAACTCTTAAGTGTTGTTCAGAGTGAAGTTTAAGGATCCTGGTGAGTTTGTAACAAAGCAGTTTAGGACAGCAAACCTGCAAAGCACTGAAGCTAAAGAAAGGGCAGTTTGAAAGGCACAGTTCCACCAGTGTCCTCAAGAGCAAAGTGTTCCCAAGATTGTTTCCCTGCAAGCTCAAAGAACTTCCATGTCCAGGAGATGCCTTCTCCCAAGAAAAATAGTACTTTTGCTCTTCCTGTACCAGCAAGACAAAGAAGAGGCTGCAGAACGTGTCATTATCTGTCAATCGGCACAACAACACAGCAAAAAAACCCTCACACAGTTACAGAAGTTTGAATTTATGCTGTTGGAGATCTCACTACTCTGATTTCTTCTATTATTTCTCTGAATGTTTCAGTATGAACAGGCCTGCTGCTTTAAAGGCATGAAACCTAAACAGTATATTTGTGCCAACAATAGTTTCCAAAGAAATTTAAAACCGCCTGATAAAACCTTTCAAACAAAATACTCTTGCATTATGGTTAGAAAAATTGCTTAAAATTTCAAAAAAAGAATCCTAAAAAGACATATTCAGTTCTGTGTTTCCAAAAGAACATCCCTGCAAAGAGCAGGCTGCACTAAATGCCCGTAGAGATGCTGAAAGAACACCACAGACCCCATGAATATTTACATCCCGTCTTCCTAGGCACAGCACAGAGAACACCAGGCTAGAAAGACTAACAATAATGGTAGCAGCAAAATATAAATCAAGACCAGTCTTTAAGTAGTAACTGTGAAAAACAGCTTTGCTACCAGCATAATTCAGCAACGGCATCGATAGCACAGGCTGATGCCATAGGTGCAGATCATCCAGCCACAACAAGTCAGGCTCCCATGGCTGGTTCAGCCCTTAAATGCAATAAGGACACTAGCTCAACAAATTCAATGAGTTCAAGGCGATGGATGTGATAAACACTCAGCCAAGAATCAGACAGCATTAAAAAAAAAAAAAAAAAGTAAGCCCAATCACATATATAGAAGCCTTTATAAAGTCTTGAAAACTTATTTTCCACTGGCACTGTTTGCACATAGCAGCCCTCCAACCTGCACCAGCCTGCCCTGCAGAAAACGCTACCCAGGTTGGTCAGGAGCATTAAGTGACCGGCAGAGTGGATCGTTGAGGTTTGTACCTTATCTTTGCAATCCAAAGAGTTATGGGAAACATGATGTCACACAAAAATTGCAATGATTAAATGGAGATGATTCTACATATTTATGAGGTTTCTCTTACTTTTCTAGTTGCACTTATTCCTAAGTGCTTTTTCCATCCACAAATGGAAACAGTGCCTCTTGAGCCTGATTTTCCTCATACAAATTATTAGTAATTTGATGAATTCAAGCATTTGTTGAAGAAATATATATATATATTTCAGATGCTTTCAGACTGGGTGCTTTTTCTTTCAGCAACTGACAAGCATTAAGAAAAAACAACAGTCTCTATAGACTGCAGCGGCTCCTACAACAGCCTCTTCTGCAACACGTCACAAATTCTGTTCAGAGAATGACACTGGCTTTCATCGGGTATCAGCTTCCAATACGTTTTAAGAGGTAGTGCACAGGAACTAAATTATAACTTACATAGCTAAATATTTCACAGAGCTTCCACACCTCTGTCTTTTGTCAACAGAAGATAGGTGGCTGTTCAGTGAATATTCATTCAGTCTGTCACTTGAAATGTCTCTCTTTAAAAATTAACACAAATACTTAACTTTCAAAGATGTTAGTATGTCATTACTTGTCACATAAATTGTAGAGTTAGATACTTGCAGAGGTGTATTTGAAGACTGCTGCTGAGCAACTTTCAGGGTTCATGAATAAGACATAGGACCTTACATATTTCATTAGGTATACGCACACTTCCTATAGTTATGAAAGGAAGGCGTGCAGTGTCGATTTCTAAAGTAAATGTCCCCTTCAAACGAACTTTAAATGAAGGGTGTCACAGCAACAGAGCCCAGGATCTCCATCCTGAGACCCGGGCTCAGAGACGGCGTTTCATACTCACCATCCACACGAATCGAGTCTTTTCTGTATGGATATGGGCTGAAGGAGAGAGGATGACTATGTGGAGGCAGAAACAAGGCATGGCTGCTGGTCTGCTACTGAATCAACCCTTTCGGATCAAGTTAGATTTTTCTACTGAAAATGGGCTCCAAGTATCTCTTAATTATTACTTTTTTTTATTATTAACTTTTCTGTAATATCAGTCATAGAGTTAGGATATATCAGCAAGATAATTTGGCACCAGACTTAAGATGGACAAATTAACTTGCTTTGCATCAACAACGTCTCTCTCCCACCACTGAGGGTGGTTTTTTCCATCTTAAATTCTCACCCCCACTGAAACAGCTTCACTCCAAACACACAGCACATGCAACCCCCGGTTGGCAGTTATTGAACTGTGCCAGGCTCCCCGCAGCTATACCAGCCTCCACCACCACATTTATATTACACATATATTATATGCCATCCACTGCTTGAGGGCCATTTTTTATTTGTTTGATACTTCTGCATCTCTGAGGTGACATACAGCCACTCTCCCTGGTTTCAAGTCTAGCTTCTGCTAAGTTACAAAGTCCTTTTAACAGTTGTGCCAGTGCTTCTGTACAGATTGGTGTTGGGTTTGATTTCCACCTTAGAAAGCTGGACTTTCTGCTTCTGTGCAGAAAATATTACCAGAATTCAAGTATCTATAAGATATCATCCAAATAAATAACACTCAGAACTTCCCTACCCTGTATCAGGGAATAGTCAACGCATTCCAGCAGAAACAGCTGAAGACAGAGCGAGCTCATTTCCAATATTTCCACCACTAGCCTATCAACGTCATAAGCAACTGGATTTCGTTTCCGCAAGCCGCGTTATCTACAATGTGGCAATTTTCCATAATTAAATAAGGCTAACAGTTCACTCATTTGAGGAGATGGGGTAAGGAAGGAGCTGCTCCACAGCAGCTCCATTTCCTCCTGCGTTTGGACATCTACGGAGCACACTCAGCAGCACATCCCCAGCTTCCTCTTGCAGGGTGCAAACAGGAGCCAAGGCAAGTCTCCCTGCTACTTCCCTCCATCCTCCAGCTTCCGACACCGCCCTCGAACCAGCATCGGCACCGGGATTCGAGTCACCAGCTCGCTCTCCCTCAATGATCACATTCTACTTCTTGCTTTCCTCCTCCTCTTCCAGAGGAAACTTCTTACTTGCATTTTCTCCCTTACTCGTGAACTTTCTAACAAGCATTTGGTAACCTCAGATTAGAGGAAGCACAGAGCACAGAGCTAGGCAGCAATTTTTTCCTCAAGGGACAACTGCCCTGAAAATTGGACAGTTAAACTTAAGTGCAGAGCTACAAGAATGCAATTATTCACAAAGAAACTGTTTTAAGGCAAAGACACGAATACATTTTGGTTTGATATTGTTAAATGGCTGTGCGATTTGGAATTTAAATTGTGAATCATCCTTGCATGCTCCTTCTGGCTTAAACTTCCTTTCATTCAAGCAGCACTCATTAAAGACAAGTGAGTCATTAGGTATGGTCAGACAGGAGAAGACAGTGGAAATTCCCCACTGCATCTCATACCATCAAAATCAACAGAAAGAATCTGCTGCAGAGGTTAGCATAACACTGAAGAGATTTTTTTTTTTCACCCCCATACAATTTAGCAGATGATAAATTATTACTGATCTGTAAAGGTGTAGGAAAAAAAGTCTATTATAATAATTGACAACAGTTATGAATTAAAACTGATTTATAGTCTTAGTTCGGCAAATCAAAGTTTGAAACTGAGGGAAAATATCACTAGTTAATTTATGTATGGGGGAAATGATCCTTTATCTGCATGATTTACCTGGGCATGAGTCTAACATACCTGCCTGAGCCCTGCTGTACCTATTTTTATCCTAAAAAGGTTATTGCTCAGCTCATTCTTAATTCTCTCCTTCCTGACCTAGCTCCCTAGACACCACAGTCAAGATACATATTTCACACATCATCTATCCACATAACTTTTGGGTCTTGGTGTCTGATAATCATCAGCAGCATCACTGCAATGTAGACACAGCTTTCTACACCCTGACAGCAGCAGTGCAAGAATACAGGTCGCGCAATCACAGAAACGTGCTATTTTCTAGCAAACATTTTCATGGTCTCCTCCTACTTTAAATGTAGCAGAGATTTCACTTTTTTGTTTGTTTTCTCAGAAAGGACAAAGACAGCTTAATTAGACTTTGACATGGACCCAATAATGAGGTTTCACCATCAGCTGATGCTCAAGCATGACCACACTGTCCATGAGAAGCTCACTTCTGAGAGAAGGAGAGGAGCAGTTGCAACAGGACAGTCCCACTTACCCAGTCCAGATGCAGGTAGACCAGGCAAAGGTGTCCTCTTCAGCAGGGGCATGGTCTTGCACATGACCACCTCCCACTCCTGAAGAAACATCTACTCATTTTCATCTCTTTTAAAGGAAATATAAACTCAGTCTTTCCTGAAGTCACAGGCAACAGTCTTAATCATATTCTTTTCAGATCCAAATTCAACAATATCAGCATGAATAGACTGTGCTATCACATTCACATTTTATTAAATTAATAGAGCTGTCTCACTAGAACTGTTTGCTTTGAAAAGCTGTATTGATCGTCTCAAAGGAAATTAAGAGCAGCTATAGATAAAACAGAGGAAAATAAAATAATAAAATATAAAGTGAGAATTTTAACAAAAGTCAAGCTTGCTCCCAGGCAGTAGCATGGCTAGAATGAGATGTAGGGGAGGGCCAATTCCGCTGCCTCCACGTCCATATCGAGAGCCCTCTGCTCGTGTCTCTTGGAGTCCTCTGGTCTTGGTCTCTTGGCTGCTGCTTGGGTTCTTGCTGTTGCTGTGGCAGATGTGGAGGGCATGTTGGATAATTCAAGCAGGCCTAGATGCCTATTTGAAACCAAGTTTTACTCCGTACAATAGCATCTGCAATAGTGACAGTAGCTCTGCATTAGGAGCAGTTACACTGATCTTCATTTTTATTGCCTCGTGGATAAGAGTAATAAAAGGTAAGCTGTTCTCTTCAGCTATCATCACTAAGTCCCCAAAACCCTTGCAAGAGTGAATGCATAACCTAATAAAACGTCCAAAGCTGTGGGCATAAGGAACAAGAGAAAATACTGAAAAATATAAGACAGAAAAACCTTAGAAAACAATATTTGTTTTAAAATATGCATCTGAACTACATGTCAGACAGTTTAATACACAAATGTCTACTAAATTGTATATGGAAATTATCTTAGACAGGAATAAAATAGCTTTTCAGTGAATATATTTCACACACGCTGTCTTGTGTGTGAAATCCTCTCCGCAAAGACTGACTATTCATACTTGATGTAGCTGAAGAACAGAGTGGCAGGTGAAGTGGAACATAGGGTCAAAGTGCTGAGCTTTTGTATGCAGAGGATGGTCTCATATCAAAAAAAGGAAAACAATATTTCAATCCGTACAAAGCAGTATTTCTTCTTAATTTCTTTTAAGATCGCCCAGAATGCATAATTCCATCATACATCAACAACAGGCAAAAACTTCCATCTTCAGTTGACATGCCAAAGTAGCTTAAAAAATGTCATCAACTATATCAGCACATGAAAAGCCCTTGCAACTGCAAGAAGAAATTCTCTGGTAGGATTCTTGGGCACATGCAGGGCAAGGCTGAAAAGCTCATTTTCCACAGGAGGCCTCACAGACACCCACCAGGCCCTCCAGCTGCCCAGAGTCAGATCTTTGACTTATTTCATTGCTCTTAGGAGAGACGGCAGCCAGATGGCCGGGACAGAATATCCCTCACCGCCATTCGAGGCCAATGCACCGACCTGCTACCCAGTCAAATGGAGCCCGAGGCTGCCCCGCCAAAGAGCATATGCTGCCCCCCAGGTGGCTGATGGACCAACCCAACGGGACGTGGCGGCAGACCGGGCGCCTGGGGAGCTGGGGCAGAGACCTACTGCAGCACTGCACGGGGAAGAGGAAAGCGCAGAGGAAGGGTGTGCAGGGGAGGCACGTCCCATGTCATGGGCTCACCAGAACCTCCTCACACTCGTTTACAAACCACAGCAAGGACTGTTCTCTATTCTGAGGGGGGAAAAGAGAGGGAAAAACAAAACAAAACACACACTATGGATTGCAGAATTACAGTTTTCTGTAAAACTCTTTCCTGGGCTAATAAGATGCCAAGACCAGCAAAATTTTGATGATGTTAAGAGCTCCATCAGGCATGAGTCCCAAGTGAGTAAACTAATATCATGTCAGATATGAGGCCAGAGGCAGGTTAGGCAAGACAGACAGAGATAAAGAGTCTATAGGGGGATAGGTAGTGGGGTATGTTCCTCATGCTGCATCTACACTTAATGCATAACCTACATCACTACTGAACAGTGAGGTTTCTGAATGTCTTTCCCTTCTGCAAACCCTTGAGATACTGGTATGGGGTAGAACAGCACATCACCTGCTGTTGATGTGTACATCATATGACAAAGATGCTTATCCCAAGATCCTGATTTGCTGAATGAAAAACAGGTGTCCAATAGCCACCAATCCCCCTTCCTCTATGTGCATGGGTTTATGACGTTCTATTTGGAATTCAATATGATCTCTTTGGAATTAAATATTGCACATTAATCTTCTGAAGAACTGTCTATTCCACATTATCAGAAAATATAAGATTTAATCCTTAAAAACACTCAAAAAATCCAATTCATAACATTTAAATTAATGAATCAAACTTTTTTTTTTTTCCTATAGTTACTTTTCCCCGTATTGATAATACTGTTCTTAGGAATGGGCCACAAGCACATACATTGCAGGCTCTGTTACCGTGCAGAATAACATGATTCAGAAATTCATAAAAAGATTTTCTGAAGACAAAGGATTATCAGATGAACTTTATGCAGAAAAGAACCTCTGATCCATACTTACTCAATTATAGATCAGCTAAAATTCAAAGGTTCACCTACTGTAAAACTGTTTTCCAAAAATTATCTGGTTTTCACTATGGCAAGAGTAGAAATCTGCCTAGAAAGTCATTCAAATGCAAAAAAAATCTGTGCAGAAATTTGGAAAATAACTAAGGTCCTCACTATTATTTTACTAGTATTCCTAACACAAATATTTATGTAGAGGCAGCAGAATGTAGCAGAAATTTGTGTCTCAACATATAAGAAACATCACAACCCAGTGATGTTCAAGCAACAGAAGGAAATTGTTGCAGAAGTGTTGTAACAGTCAGAGTTTGCCTCTTTCCAGCTAGAAAGAAATGAAATATCATCAAATAAATTGAGATATGAATTTCTAGGTTAAAAGGAATGCTACTAAAAGTTCAACAAACATGTAGGCACATGAGAATTTAAAGATATCCAAAGAATAATTTCTTTGCATTCCTGAAATATTTCAGTTCAGAGACACGGAGGGCAAGTCTATGTAGATATTTTTCAGGACTTGTATTCTCAGCAAATGCTTGTTTAAATAAATGAATCTAAAACATGCTTGGTTTAGTCTGACACAGTTTTCTTTTCAAAGTTTTTGGACCCCAATACATTCCCCACAGAATGCCTGCATCCCACCTATCCCTGCACCTCTTCCTCCCTCCAAGGCAGCTCTCTCAGGCAGGTGCCTTTCGTACCCAAGTGAGCTGTTCAGTTGTGTCCATACACCACCACGAGCAAGTCGGCAGCACCAGTTAATTCCCATTGCTAGTTAATTTATCTGCATTTTATGCAAAGGAGGGTCCTCATAGAAACAATTTAGGAACTGACAATGCAAAAGGAGTATTTGTCAACACATCTCGTCAGCCCGACCAGAAGCAGCGAAGCAATCTGGAGCCGAGAGCATCATAAATTCAGGAGTGCAAACAGCTCCATCCATCTCTGCACCTGCTAATCTCACAACTGATCACTGCAATTTACATTTTGTCATAAGGTCTTTTATTACAGGTGATTTGGACTCAGTTCCTCAGCAACTGACTGATGCCAAGGAGCCAAGGCAGCTGGTGGAGGGGAGCAGGAGCACGTGCCCTGCAGCGAGCATCACATCTACCTTTTCTAACTGTTCCTGCAGGGAAGAGACAAGGGCACAAATGCCACTGAACTTGCACTAAAAGTCCATGCTGGCTCCATTTCCCAATATTGCACCATTCTGCTGCCAGACATCCTCTTTTCTATACACCTCATAGCCATACAGATGCTTTAAAACACAAAGAAAACTAAGCACATCAAGTTAAATTTTAATATCCCTGAAGTTTTTTGTATTTCAGCTTTTAATAGTTAATTTAGTAAGATTTCCTGGATTTTTCAAGATGTTTCACGGTAAAAGGATATCATCAGCATGCAAGTTTGTGTATACAGTCATCATGTACACAAAGTGATCACTGTATTAAACTGAAGGATTCCACCTGAAAGATTTCCTAAAGAAATTGCAGATCTCAGCAAACTAATCTAAGACTAAAAAAAATAAATAAAAGGAAAATCAAAAGATGTGATCTACACCAGAAGCCCATTCTATATACAGGCAAGAGTATTTAAATAGTTTCTGCAAAATGCATGGGAGATTCTCATGAACACTTTAGTGTCTACAGAGAATTCATATAGACTGTAAAGCTCAGCTCCTTAGGGCTTTCTCTCTATCTCTACAAAACCTAGTGCATTTTCACCCAACAAGAACCAAAAATCTTCTTTGATACATCAGTAAAAACAATGAGGGGAATAGATATCGTAGGCTGTGGTCTCATCTGTACAACAAGGAAGGTGAGAAGGTACGACTGCCAGCCATTTCCCAGCTTCTAGTTGCATACCATACTAATATATCTTATTAAAGGGCTTTGAGCTATTGTAGTATTTCTTTATATTATCTCTCTGAAGTGGCAGATCAACCAACAAAATGCACATGTAGGGAATAACGTTCTGCCACCACGTGCACCAGCCAGGTGACCTCACTGCATGGCGACCCTGTCAAGAAACACAGCCACAAGCACACCACCTCCTGCACCCACCGAAAGCGATTCAGAAACTCCACCAGTCAATGCAGATTTTAGGAAGGGTACAGCAGTGCTTGTAATATTTTTAGTACTTATGGCATTTCTCATATTTGCCTGACAAAAATGAGTTGAAGCAAAGACCCAACATATACCTTATGTCCTTATAGGTAAGATTTGTCTTCAGATAATTTGAAGGGCTTGTTTGATGACCTCATTAAATATCTGTGGGAGGTATTCTGCAGACTTAGAGTCAATAGCATTTAAAAGCCCTGAGCACCCAGCAGGATCTGGCCCTCAGTTACTCCTCACAGAAGGCTGCGGTTTCAGTTAAGGACATCAACCATCCTTAAGCCAAATGCTTCCCTTTGAGCCCGTCACAAATTCCACCTTCTGCCAGTTGGCTCCTGTGACAAACGGAGTCGCTACAGGCAGTTTGGAAAGCAGCAAGGTCTGCATAGTCTTCAGAGCAGAACAGGACCTTTCAAGTAGCTGCACTTTTGAATGCTGAACTAAATCCAATAATTCCACATGTTTCCTGCTCTGTAATAGACTCTTCAACGTTTTCTGCCAAAGGCACCACCCTTTGATTAAATACACAAGAAAAACAGATACTGTCATTAGTTGGACAAAAAGATTTTTGTTCTTAAAGGATCTTTTAATCTGTGTAAGAAGGCTAGTTACTAAAGAACCTTTCAATTATTTGAGAATCATTTTCAAAAAGCACCATCACTACAGGTATTTTACAACTACCACAAATAACATTCCTGATAAGAAACATTTTTTCTTCCACTTCAGAAACATAGAAGGATAAAATTCAGAGTCAGAAGTTCCTTTTCTTGCTTCTGACACAATAGCAGGCGCTATCCCAGTAAAGCCTATGCTGGTCTGCATGAGGCCACCTTGCCACCTTCCCAAGGAACCACATAATGCTTTAGGTTGCATAGACCATTGAAGGTTGTCTGCTCATCCTGCCAAAGCAAGGCTAATTTTACACCAGGTGGTCTGTGGCCTTGCCTGGCAAGTTTCAGATATGTCCATGTCGCCTTTACAAAACCTAAGGGAGGATGAAGTCTCATGGGAAGACTGTGAGCACAACTTCTCTTTCTGCTTTTTAAAAAAGGTTTCTTCTATTTTATCATCTTGACCTGTACATACAGGCTGCCAGAAACGACCACCATGCTGTCCCCTCCCACCCCTGTCACTCAAAGTCAGAGGGGATGTCCAGAAGCTCTTGACTATATATTAAAAAAACAAATAGAGCTTTAGGAAGACTTTAAACCGAAAACATCAAGGGAGAGTACTCACAAGACAAGCAGTAAGCACAGTAGCTGAAGCTCACTGCTGAAAGTGCAACCACACAATATCTTGAGCATTTTTGCAGAGAACAACCTATTGTTGTAAAAGTCACCATATTAAATCCTTAAAAAAAAAAAACAAAAAAACCCAGCATTTTGGTATGAAAAAATCTAAATGAAAGCAGTCTTAAAAAGATATGATAATTCTCATTTGCCAAGGAGGTTCCTCTTCCGTAGACCATGTAACAAAGGTTTGAAGGACAGCAGGGTGAAAGCATTTTAGAACTACAGGAGAAGGTTTGGCAAGAAAAATGAAATCCTCACTTTCCTTTCATCATCTATATATTAAAAAACTATGTAATTTATCAAGCTGCCATGTCCTAATAAGCAGGCAGGTATGTGTTCTATAAGTCTGTTTTTTTATTAGTTTGGGAATATATCTTATTAGTCATGTATAATTATCTCCACCTATTGGAAGCCATTACTCATACACATGGATATTTTCAGGTAGGCACTGTGTCCTTCTCCTTTTCTTACACATTTCATGGAACTGTTTCTCGCAAAATTAATTTCCATCTTAGTTCTTTTTCTACATGAAGGATGAGTAGGTCTTACAGGGATGTCTTAGTCTGGATTTTCATTGGCAAAATCAACGTCTATAGGCTAGCTTCACCCGGGCAAGAGATCTACTGCAAATCTACTAGCAGTGGGGGAAAGGCTGAAAGTCTTGCCTAATTCTTAATGAAGGATTCAGGTTTGCACAGCGTTTCATATACAGAGGCTACCTTGAAATCCTACCTACGCTTATTAGTATAGAGAGCATTGGAGGAGAAAGTGGAAGGATGATACTCATCCCTGGAAAGATGAATATCAGAATCAAATATTCCAACACAGAGAAAGCAATACTTCAAGGATAACAAAGAAGAGTCTTCAAAAGCCAAACTGAAGCATCCTCTGCTTTTCAAAATTACACCTATCGAAAAGGCATCCTCAGGTCAAAGATCATTTTACTTGTAGAAGAATGTCTCTCTGGTACCAAGAATGAAAAAGATCAATCGTCCAAGCACAGCAGAACTTCAAAAACAGAAAGGCAATGCTCCTCTTGAAACTCATGGTTTTTATAATATAGCTATAAAGCCGAGTATTTAAAGTGAAGTGCACTTTACATTGGAGTTATTCGCAAGCTGCAAGGTAACTGTTTTAATTTCATGTATCCATTCATCAATAAAAACAACGCAGTGTTGTCAAAATTAAAAAGCAAAAATACTTATAAACCATGATGTTAGGGGCACAGTAGACAGCTCTGCATTTACAGGCACACTTTCAAGATAATTTGGTATCTAAAGTATTGAGCCCTTTGAGAGCCCAAACACTAATTTTCCTGTATTAAGGAAAGCTCACCTTCTATGAAAATCTACTTCCTTTCAACAAAGCTCTTTTGCAAAATGGATTTTAAACTCAGAAGCCATCTCTGCTTCATTATTTGGAAGTACTATACTATACTTTTAAACCATTTATGCCAGCAGTTCCTAGAGTGGTAGTGAAAAAGTGCAAAAAAGTGTTCTAAATCACATACGAATATGGCAGGATGGTGCTTTTACCAAGCTGCTGGGAGCAATGTCATAGCTTTGCTCCTCCAGCAGCGGTCCTTTCTGCTCCGGGATAAGGAAGTCCGTTCTACCAGACCAGCTTCTTGAAGTGATGTTTCATAGTGTGCTTGGGCTTTTATTCCCTCCACTACTACGGGAAGAAGAAAGGAGCTGTTTAAGCAAATCATGGTCACAGAGAACAGCAGCTCAAAGCACTTTAAAAAAAATCAGTGCAATCTCACTGCACTTTCTGATGGTTGCCATTTTCCACACATCGATCAAGCGTCAAATAATATTTACAAAGACAGTAAAGAAACACACAGTAAAGTCCAGCCTGGTTAACTTAAAGAACTGATAACAAAGATGAACAAGGGAAGTACCAAAGGATAAATATTTACCTGATAAAGTTCTGCAAAAAGGACCTAATCCAGTAAAATCTACCACCACTGAGGGGTTATCCCCTGGCACTCTTGCCAGCATTAGTGGACCCAGAGAGCAGCCCAAGCTCCTCAGCTTCTAACTCGGGTGACAGGGATCTACAGGACAGCTGGGATGGCCAGAGGACAGGATGCTCCTGACAACCACCTCCAGAAGGAAGATTCCTGCCATGTGCATCTGTACTGGCGCTAGGAATAGGAAATCAGCTGTTTGCCAGTGGCACAGGCTCACAAAGCAGGAAGAGAGCACTTTTAAGGAGCATTTATGGCCTATTACATACACTACCTGAAGTGTTAAATTTCAGAAGAATTATTGCAGGGGAACACAGACAACCTGGCTATTTTTGCAGAAATGGTGGCACTCTGTGAAATCGGTGATCCCATACTTTAGGACAGGCCAGCAAGCTATGGCTTGCTCCATTCTCCCCTACCACTGCCAAGAGCCATGAGTTTTAAGGGCTCTACTCCAAAACTAGTTCTTTTGCTCCTCCACAGGACACAGAAGTTATTTGCCTCTACTGCTGGGAAGCCTTAAGTTGCAATGAACACCATCAAAACTCATTAAAAATGAAATAATATGAAGTAGCTAGCTCACACTAGATCATCTAGCTGTCATTACTTGTGCAGTAACCTGATATCATTTCACACCAACTCTTGTCAAGAAGCAGTCATTAAAAAAAGTTAAGAAATAATCTGACCTGTCTGAAAAATGGGAAAATTCTTATTATGGGATAATTTTGGTAAGTGCAAAAACATTAATATTCACAGAAAATATGCAAAGTTTTGGATTTAACCTACTATCTTCTTGTTGAGATATTTCCCATTTTTATTTGTTTTTACCAGTAATCTAGCTTTATAGGTTAATCCTCTTTTATTGTCGTATTGCTGTCACACACAGAGGCTTTGCTGTCCCTGCAGGTAAGGGCACGAGGCAATATTTTCCCAAGTGCATTCACATGGCCGATCACGTCTCTTTTTGAAACCATTTCCAAAGTCGGTATGGAAATAATCTCTCAGTAAAAGATTCTGTTGAGGCACTATTCTGTTAATGAAATTAAATAATGATACTCTATTAATCTCCTAAAACTTTGATTAATGGTACACCTAGATAACTGCTCCAAAAAAGCAACAGCATATTTGAAAAGATATATTTTTCTCTCTCTATCAAAACTAGAGAAAATGTATTTCTGTTAATGAAGCATTTCCACTCTGTGCCATTTTTTCCACATTAGTTGGAAGTTCTCAGCAAATATTTTGCCTATTTCTATTCTGAAAATGAAGAGCATGCATTTTAGTCACATTCTTTCTCTGAATAATTTTTGCATGTACCAAAGTACAATGGAAAACACTTCATTTCTATGTACATTAAGAGTAATACCAATACTGTTGTATTGTTTTATTAGAAAAGGCACATAATTCTTTTAGCTCTCTCAAATATATTTCTTTAACAGAAAGAGAAAAAAGGAAGAGAAGGAGCATATAGCGAAAAATTAAGAACAGGATTCTTACACTTTTCATCATATATTGCCCTCCAACCTTTCAAAGTTACTTCTAAAATTATTAAAATACATACATTTCAACATCATGCTATGGTTTTAGAAACCACATTTCATATACACTTAAGTGGTTATAGAACACGTCCAAACCTATGATAACTGAATACGTCAATAATGATTTAAAAGTTCATGAATAACATTACCATTCAATATTATAGAGGCCTAGAAATAGATTGCTCCATAAGCTAGTTATATCCACCTTTCACATATACACATATGCACAAATATATTCCTGTGGATATATAACTATGCAACTATAACTGTATATATGGATGCTCCAAATTCATGTCAGTTGGCTATAGTTCAGACTGATTTTAGTATCTAAGTTGCAAAACATCAGATAAAATTCAGATTGAATTCCTTTGATAGGTACGTGCAGCAATTTTAATGGGTTACTTTAGTGAGTTTAATGGCTTGCTTCCACAAAATAGGATCAATTATTTTCTAAGATACTTCTCATCACAGTCCAATAAACAGACTAATAAATCCCTGCTTACAGCATAAACCATCCATTCATTAGATACTCATTTTTTACATCGTATCGAAGACTGTCCATCTATTTTATCTGAAACTATGATTTCTTTTCTAGATGACCATCACTTGTTTAAGGTGTTTTCTTTTAAAACAATTACATCCACTTGATACTCCATATTAACTGCCAACATCCAGCAGACCTTTTCTAAACTGGTTAGGTTGATGTGTTCAGTACATAAGCCCATACAGTAGCTGGACAATGAAGAAATTTATGCATATTGGAAAGATTTAGAAATATTTCTAAAAACAAGAAGTGTTTCAATGTCACAGAAACCATCAAGAGGCTCGACTTAGAAAGCAATAAAGGAACTCTCCACATTGCAGACCTCTAACAAAGTCCAGAAGGGTTGTGTGAATAGGGCATTAGCCTACAGGACAAAGCTAGTCACATAATTTTCACCTTCTCTATCACTGCAATTTTCTGGAAAACATCTGAACAGGATATAGGAATCTGAAGACCAATGTGGAAGGTTTGCGTGTCTTTTTTTTTTTTTTTTTTTTTCTCCCCACTTCTCCCAACCTGTGCTAAAAGCCACAGGGAGTTAATAGCATGCAATATGGCTCTTCCCACAGCCAGGAAGCATTACTGAGTTCTTCTGAGACGGTACTTCAGGAGGCTGCATTCTGCTTCGGCTTACCAACACAGTCACCAAATCCTCCAGCTGCTCTGACACTGACTGTAGTGGCCACACATGAATATTTCTGTTATCAGCCCCAGCCCCAGGTGTGGAAACATACCTGCAGCTGGGTGACTCTGGGGAGAGTAAACTGTGTGTAATTAGCTTTAGAAATAATGCTAGATTATGGCAATTATCCTTTTTAACAACTGCTAAGTAGTGTTAATTGGTTGTTATGGACTACAGTTTGCCAGGTTTTATACAGCAAACACTATGTATACACACACAACAATTAAGCAGAACATACTAGGTAACATAAGAAATAACTGAAATGTCAAAAATATGGGTTTTGGAAGATGGAATTATATTAAGACTTCAGACTATTGCTGTAAAAAAGAATTAAACTCAGCCAGGGTGCTGAGGTCAAGCACTTTCCCGTTACGCAGCATATCACAAAACCCTAGCAAAGACCAGCAGATCCCAGGCTGCATCCATGACCTCTGTCAACGCAGGACACTGATATTAAAATTCATGATCACAAACAAAATTTATGCTATTGAAGAAAGTCAGCTTCCCCGTTTGCTCTCAACCGTTGAAGTTTTTAGACTAATAGCCAGCAAAAACTGGTAAATAAAATCGTGACCCGAGTTGGGTGTCTGTAGCAGGCTTCCATTCAGCCAGCGCCCATGGAATTTACCCCTGCTCATCCAGCTCAGGACCTAAATCAGGCATTTCCCAGCAGCTTTTTCTGCCAAATCTTATTCCAACAAATCAGCACAGCCTGTTTTGCAGACCTGCCAGGAGGACAGTCCTCCCAGGCTAGAATCAACTCATCTCTAGGCATTTGCCTTCACTTTTACTGATCAAAAGGAGTTAGGGTGTAGGGAACTTTTACCAAGTTTCACTCTAGCACATTTTTTACATGCTAGAAATGGCCGAGATATTTTTAGACGTTCAAAAATACCTATATAGTTCTACTTAGCTTCATGCTTTTATTTAACCTATACTTAGACACCAACTGTAATAACTATGGTGTAGCCAAATGTTTAAAACTGAAGAAATCAAGTTGGATTATATCTTTCTGAAACTCTAGAAATCAAGTACATATTGAAAGCTTTTTTAAGGACACAAAAATGTGTTGCAGAGCAGGAAATCTTTCCTATAGAAATAAAACAGGAGCTAAGAAAGGAAAACTGCTCCCTGAAATTGAAAACTGCTGTGTGACTTATCAATATGTAGGCAATGATAAAAGCATAAGCTAGAGGAACCAGGGCAGAGACTAAGGTCAGGCAGATATTTCACAGCAAAGGTTGTGGAGAGGTATCAAAAAGAAAACCAGAGCAAGAGTATTAGGATGAGCTTTTACAATAATTCTTTCAATAATCTGCTAGGCGTAAACCATTTTCTCATTTTTAATCTATCTTAGAGATAAACAATGGTCATACTGGTTCCTAGAAAGGTAAATTTAGTCCTTTTTCTGTCTGTGCATCAGCTGCAAGTATTTATTCTGAAAGGTGATATAAGTTTGGGGGGTTTTTTTCAAAACTTAATAACTGACCTACTTAAATAGATGTTCACTGATTTTGAGTCAACAGGAGACTTCATTAATAACATTGCTTAATGAAAGACAAGGAAGGTGCTGCATGTCTTTTTCTGAAGTTCACTCTTTCTGATTTAATATAAGAAAAATGAGCTAGTAATTAACATATGCAGCGACAAGCATCACAGTGAGATTTTCTAATTACAAGTTATTCCATCATGATTTCTATTGGACTAGTGCCTATTTATAAAATTGCATTTGTAGCAGATATTCACACAAATTGCTTATATAATGTAATTTTTCAATTATTGACATTTTTGTGTTTTTCTTTCCATGTAGCCACATGCTGATTTTTAAATAGCACTAATTGTAAGCAAGCAACAAACGAAATGGTGATTAGAGACTGCGTATCTATGTGTTGAGCTCATCTCTCTGATAGATGGGCGAGCAATACGACTTAACACACTGAATTTTGAAATGTGGTGTCTAGACAACCAAGCCTTTTACCCACTTCACTATATCCTTACATACCAATCGCTGTAAAGTTTAAATTGCCTTTTCACAGAACAATTTTAATACAAGACTGATCTATGACTCGTGTCACATACAGCCAGGATATTCCTCATGGGGGCACTCAATATCGGAGTGGATATATTCTGTGGCATACAAGCCTTCAGAGCTTGACTAATTTGCTCAGGATGCCATGTGAGTAAAGCACTCCATTTTGTCCTCACAAAGCTGTATTTCTGCTCGTATTTTCCTTTCTACCATTATTTGTAGAAAGGTTTTTCATCACCAAGAAATCTTCATGAACGTCCTCACCTTTGCTGGTCATTTCAGCAACCCTTCCATAAGGTCTCAAAGAAGAGAGTGATTTGTGCATGGAAAATGTTTTATTCATGTTTGAAAATGACCCAAGTGAAACCTGAACTAATAATTCACTCCTCCTTTTTAAGGAAAAGGCTACATATCTTGAATTTAACAGCACGGAGTTTTTTAATAATTGCTAGTGAGACATGATTTTCTTTCTGGAGTCTATCCAGAAAGTCTATATGTGTACAGATTTAGGCTCAAATATTGTAATTTTTTTTTTACATTAACTTTCATACAAAGAGGTTAAAAAAGTCAATTTTCAGTTGTATGCTGAAGCACCTGCACTACTCAAATCTATATTTGCATAGACACATGCACATATATTTGTAAAACACAAATAAAACAGAAGTAGATTAGTACGTATATGTAGTTATGCTTTTTTGTGTGTGCATGTATATACGTATGCAAGTATATGTATACATACATACAGAATAAAATCGATCAAGAGTTTTTCCTGGGAGAGGAAAAACAACCCTCAGTGATTCTCAATTTTAGTATGTCCCTATGTGTTTTAGGTGACATTTGCCTAACTAGCTGAAGTAGGAAGTTCCATAATCCGAAACACAGAAACGATTGCAAGCACCTAGAATTGTTTCGTTTCCACTCAATCCGCTATGGTGCACGGTCCACAATGTGCTTGTGCACTGAGGTCTGGTGCTGCACAAAGCAGAACCACCACACAGCTGGACAACATTAAACACATGCCTTTCTTCTGCTCATTATGTCTAGTAAAAATTCTCATCATAAAGAAGGGCTACGGCAGCAAAATTTCATTCCATATTATTTAGTTTCGAGAACTTAAGTTCCTTCCTTATCTGCATTTTAATAGTAAATTAATAGCAAATTCTTTCCTACTTCTAAAATATCCATCCAATTAATATCTTTTTCTCAAGGTTATACAGTCAACATTGAAAACAATATTCTAGACAACAGCAGTAGACATTAAAAACTTAAATTACAGTGTCATTCTACTCTCTTTTCCAAGTTCTTAAAACTGACATTTTGATTAGCTACAACTCAACTAGATAAAAGCTAAAATGCAAAATATTGTAAGATTTAGATTCAAGTTCTTCAGGGCTTCCTGAAAGAAAGCCAAGCAGGAAAACTAAGTTCAAACTAAAATCCAAGTTACCAGGGACACAGACCTAGACGTGTTCTCGGCTTCTCTTTGTAACACACATACCTTCTCCACCACCTCAATAAAACCTCTTCCTATTCTTCATATTGTTATCATAACCTTTTTTATTTTTATAGCACTTCAATAATTAAGACACAGGAGCACAGACAACTTCCTTAAAATCATTTTGCTAAGACAATATTGATGGTAGAGCTCAACACTAAGAATATTGTTAAAAAAGAGGTGATAGTAGAGCCAAAGCATGTCCAGACATAGACCAAAGTGGCAATGGCAAATTCGATTTAGTTTATGGACCATCACTGAGTGAAGTCACCAAGTTTTGAAGCGTTGGGAAAGGATCATGTTCAAGGTTGTACCACCCCAATTTGCACCTTTAAGTACATTCATGGAAGATGTTTATATGTTTCACCATCTCCAAGTACTGCATTATCATTAAGGTCACTCATTACAGAAAAAAAAAGACTAATAGAGTTGATGTTCCAAGCTCTTTGAAGTAGCATAATTATCACAAGATTGATTTCACTGTAACATGCAAAAAAGCCTGCAGAAATCCTACTATTTATAGTAACATATCTGTAATTGCCAGACAGGAAGTCTATTTTCAGTCTCATTTTTTATTACGATTTTCCTCAAAAAAACGCACAGACACAGATATAGCATCAATTTGATCAGCCTTACTGAACAAAATAACTTTAAATATATTTTTTCCCACTCACTTATAGGAATTCCTCTCTACCAACTGCTCAGTCATTTGAGAAGCTTATAAACACACTTTTTTTAAAAAAAAGATTCTGCATTTGTGGATGTACTTTAGTTTATATTCATCATTAGCTGCAATCCAAAGACCTCAGCAAGCCACAGAAAATCCAGGCTAAATCATACCTGGTAATGAAGTTCATTAACTCCACAAAACGTCTAATATTAAAGCAAAGATGGTAGAGTTGAAAAGCAAATCCAATCAAGAAGAGTGGTAATAACAAACTCCTTTATTTACCAATTAAATCTATGTGATACATAATAACGCAGAGAAAAAAATAACATCCCAGAAGAGTGCACATGAACACCCACCTATCTGAGGGGTTTGAGTTCAGGGAAGATGCACTTGTGCAGCTGCTAGGAGGGAGGGACACAAGTAAAACTGGTGCAAATAAAGTGCTCAAGGTTGTTTCTATTTTCTTTCTCAAGGATTAATTTTTATGGTAATAGCTATGTATTATAGCTAATAACATTACATCATATTTTGAATGCATTCTTCAAATAAATGAAAGAATTCTGCCTTTCACAGCTTACACTAGATGACCTTGATTTTGCACATAGGTCTCCAAAGACACAAAAGGACATAGTCCCAGTTACTGTTTATACATAAAATATTTACCAGCAAAAATCCTATCATATCTGCAGGTCTTAATCAGCTATTCCACAGCTCTACACCAAGTGATTACACGATGGATTAATTCAGCAAAGGAGATATTTTGTTTTGTTCCCAGCCGGGCATCTACAGAGACCCGTCCCTTGTGCAGATGCTCAGCTGGGATGCAGCTCATCCATGTCTTCTGAAACCGTGACACGGCACAGGGAAAGAAGGGTTTTCAAGTCCAGATTTTCTCCAAATTAAGTCATCATTGGGCTTTTTTAATCTTTCAGGGGGAAGTTTGTTTTCCTAAACAACAAGGCAGCCCTGAAGACATCTCCCTTGGCAGCCAGCCTTGTAGGCCCACAAACCCTGTGCTCTCACATCAACATGCAGAGAGATGTGAGCTATTTATCGTGGTTCCCCAAAGCCCTGTCTGCTCACGGCTCTGTAGAGCAACATGGAGTCAATCTCCATATCCAGGTCTCACTCATAAGGTACAAAAATCCTAAGAAGGTCTATCCAACCCCAGTGCTCAGCATGTCGTGGCAAAGACAATGATGAGAAAGTATAATTATTTTTTTCTGGTAATAACTTAGTACTGCACATTATCAACTCTCAATACGAGCAGTCCATTGGAGTGGATGTGCACCGTCAAGCAGAAAGGCTAATACAGGAAAAACATAGATATGAACGCCTCATGGCACTACCCATGGGGCATCGAGAAAGGAATAGATATAAATAATTATTTCAGAGGCATCGTTTAAATATCCATTAACACAGACCTTCTCAAAAATAGCATTACAGAACGTAGAAAAATAATTTCATTGCCTAAATACCTTCAAGAAACAGGCAGAAATTAAGGAGTACAAATACCATTAAAATCTAATAAATATCAATTTTTTTTTAACTTGATTTATTTTAACTCTGTGTGCCTCCCAGCTAACCAGTAAATGTCTTGGAAAATTAAAGTAATTGCAGGAACCAGACTTAGAAGGGATTTTGAATTCCATCTCCTATAACCAGCATATTAATACCACAAAATTCTTCAGCCACAGTTAAGTTTATTTCATGCCATTAAACACTGGCACTTATTTTATTTGACATTTAATTCTGTGTGGGCAGTAACAGCTCAGTAAATCACATGACAAGTGCCACTCTCAGTATCTAAGGAGGGGAATTTACCATAAGTCACTGAAGGAACTCCCATTAATCTGCAAGAAATTTAGGAAAATTGACTAATATAAAGATGCCCTCACACACACAATTTTGAGGGGCAAAAATCAATTTTCACTCTAATTTAGCATGCCTAGCGACACCCATGTATAGAAGAGGAAGAAAAAAAATCCCCTTATTTACAAAAGAAAGGAGGCAAAAGGTAAACATTTTTACATAAAAAGATATATCTTCTAGAAGACAACTCCCCTTGTTTAACAGCAAAGCTTTCCTACTCATCCCATATCATCCAATTAAGAGACAACGAGTCTCACTTTCCAAAGTGGAAACAAAAAAGACACCCCAGAGATACCCCAAAAGAGGATCTTCTGGGACGTTGAGGGGCCCATGAGGTGGGGGACATCTCCACATCTTCCTCCTGCAGCCAGGAGAAACACCTGGGCTGAAAATCAGGCACAGGGACCATAAAAAGCCTCCCCGGCCAGGATCAAATCCCTTTGCCTAAAGCTCACCACAAACTTATTATGGTCTTCCAAGGAATTCTGAAGAAATTCCAAGGAATTCCAGGCCTGAAGGCACTGGAATAGGGAGAATGCAGCAGCAACAAGATGAGATATTTAGAAGTTTTGGTCAGATGCATACAGAGCTGCAGGCAGATGCTTTTATTGGCAGGAAAGTAAGGGAATTCCTAAGCATATATTGTAAAAACCACCTTTCTGTCCCTTGGCCCACACACAAGGGACAAGAGGTGGCCTGTGCAAAATACACCATGAGATGCACAGTAGCATATGAAAAGGATCCTCTGTGCACAGCAGATGATGTCCAAACAAAATTAACCCACAAGTTTTACTGAGACTCATTTCCTATACACTGAATATCCAGGAAGTTACTCTGGTCTCCAGGCATCAGGAGACAAAAGATAGAGTTGGGGCTTCCCACTGTATGCCAGAAAGCTGGAAGAAACCTTCCCTTGAGGGGCTTCAATGGGCAAGAAGGTCTGCAGGGCTGGGAGGATGACAGGAGGGCAGAATTGCCTGCATCAGGACTGCACAAGCCCACTTGCATATGGGATGAGGAGTCTCCTGCAGGTGTAATCTTATATACTGTTAAATGGAACTATGCAAAAAAGTAAGCATATTTTTACAAGCATAATGAGCTATTTAATTGCTGTCTGAACATTGAGTATTGCCATTTATATCCTTCAAATGACAATAATTGTATACTGACTTGAAAGCTTGGAAGCTCTAAGAAAGCCACTAGCAAAGCGTTAACACAGGAGAGAGTAAATGGAGATTATTTGTGCCCCGTAAAAACAACAAAAATAATTCCTCAGGAAAAAAAAAATTATATATAAGTACTTCCTTCAATTAAGAGACCATCAGCATCTCAATTAAGTTTCTATTTTCACAAATTTATATGGTAACTAAGCTGCAAAGAGTTGCTCCAGGATAGAATGTGACAAAAAAAAAAAAGTCATAATCCCAGCAGCAGAATTTTTAAAATATATGTCTGGGGGGAAAAAAAAAAGCTGATCTTTAAATTACACAAATTGGAAATGACTAGAAATGCATTTCAGCACAGCAGTTCAGAAATCATAATCAAGGCATATAAATGGCTCCACTTATTTATCACTAGCTAAATATTTACTTACACGTTCGTGTCCCATACAACCGTATCATCATAGCAACAACAGTAGTGCTATTTTACTGGATATAGTCAACAGCTTTCTAAAAATAGAGAGCAACCATTTTCAGATTCGATTATCTTATTACTGGATCCAAAGTATTTCTAAATACCTTCAATTCACTCGCTTTCCTACTTGCATGGAGAAGTGGCACACAGAATATGATACGAAGTGAGATGAATAATTATACAATGTCTGTCCCTTTCTCCTTTCTGACATTTTTCTTAGCACTATCCCTAATCTTATTTTACTACACAAATACTAACTTGTGGTTGAACATGTGTAACGTGTTTGCTAATTAATCAGTATTCAGTGTCAGAGCAAAAAGATACAGCAATTTTGAACCCAGACTGCCAAAGTTATGAATTATTCCAGAAAAAATAAAAAACTTTTGTATGTCTGCTTACACTATTCATTTATTAGACATATCTTGTAAACAATTATATGAAAGAGATCCACAGAACAAGCATCCATCTTGTCACACTCCCTGCAAAAGGGAAAAATTAGCTTTCCACCAGACAAACTCTCAGTGATACAGCACAGTTCCATTGAAATGCAGAACAACATCCTAACTTATCCATACAGAGAAGATCATTTTAACATGGTTTATGATCTCAGTTTGCCAGCACAGAGACACTTAAAAATATAATCCAAATTAACTAAAAATATTAAGTTAATAAAGTGGATTAGTTAAACTGAACCAAATATCTTTGAGGCTTTTCAGATATTCAGAGTTAATTCAGAGTTAATTTCTAAGGTCAATTTAAGACCTCTTGAATTCCAAGCGCCTGGAAGACCATAATTTAAAACACAGTCAAAATAAATCCACTTAAAAAATTTATTTGGATTATTTTCACCCAATGATAGCTACCAAATAAGCTACTAACCTTAAGTAAAACCACCAACTCTCCAGAGGACCCCTCAGTAGGGAGTCACCATGCTGGATCATCACAGCTAATGCCTATAACCCAGATTAATGGCTATAGCACAGGTGGCCTAGATTTCAGGCGCAATCTCCTCCATATATCTTAGTAAAGCATAACAAGCACATACTATAATTATATTTTACTGCAAAATCCATATTGCTCACTCTATAAAATGCCCTCCATCAGCTCCTGGTCCACAGTAGCAGAGGATTACCCTATCGTCCTTAAATTAGTTTTGGTAAAACAGTGTTGCCAAGAGTCTCCATAGCTGTAATTAGCAGTTAATTAGGTGGCCCCTGAAATCAGCCTAATTGCCTTGTAGCAGCAATCCACCTGCTCTTCTGTAAATAACCATCACCCACAGAGTGGGTGCTTCAGAGCTTCTGCTTCAGCCTTTTGTCTTTCTGCTTATTCAGTGTAAGCCAGATGAGTGCATGAGTTCTTCCCTTCAGCCCCAGTGTGGGAACTTTAAATAACCAAAGGAACTGGGACATATTTTTTGATCAAGGCATGTGCTCGAGTGATTTCCTGACCCAAAGCCTTAAGTTATTTGGAGAAATTGAAGAAAGGAAGAAAAGGAGCAACCAGCACAAGCATAAGACTTGCTTGTATTCTTTGACAGGATGGGAATAAATGGCCTGTTATAATGGGTCACAACTGCAAGACATGCCACCCCACAGCAAAGGCATAGAGCAGAGCACAGTGTAACTAATGATGCAGTTATTGCCTCCCTCCTTACCGCCCACAAGGCATCATCTGGAGCACTCTCCTCCTTTTGGGGCATCATATTCTGTTGAAGAAACAGAGATGGAGAGAATGGATGGAGAAAGGCCCACGAAAAGCTGTCTTCCAGAACTGGAATGACACCTAATGAACTTACAGCAACGCGGGTCAGCGCGATGGAAGAACTCTGGCTACTGGTCGCAATCTGGGGAGCGTTCAGTTTTTGATACTCTGAGGGAAAAAACAGCAACACACATTGTTAATAGCCCGACTTTGTGAATTCTCTTAAAACTTAACAGCTTCAAATCCAGTTTATATAAGAGATCCCTGTCACATCCTTATGATCACTACAAGTAATCTTAAACTCATGGTCTGAGGAATATGCTGAAGAGAACACAGCGCTGCAATTTAGAAACTCCAGGAGGATCAGGACTTTGAATCACTCCTTGGAGATTTGGGGTCAAGGGCAGTCCGTCTCCTATGAACCTTTCTCGTGCTGCTCTCAGACGCTCTGCTGAATGAATCCAGTCTGACTTCATCCAAGGAGAGAGGACTCCGTGTTGACCCGAGACCACTTTCCAATATGAAACTGTGTTATCATTCATGGATACAAGACTCTTCCTCAATGACATACTCTGCAAAGTCCCAGTCCTGCAATTTGGTCTGCGTTAACAAATTACCCAATTACTGCAAAATAAAAATGATTCCAAAAGAGCTTAGCGGTCTGACCGGATTCTGTCCAGTGACATCAAATTTCAAGGCTTTAACAAAAAAGCTCATCCATGAAACCCTAGTCTACATATGAAATATTTATTGTATCACAACTAGATGAAATCTGCTCTCATTACTTTTTATTTTTTTTAAGCCAAGAAGTGCAGCTCATCCCTGGAAGACTTGACTCTGTGTGTGTATGTAAATGTGCCAATTTTCCATTTTTTCCTCTTTGAGTAGCCCGGGATTAGAGATTTATTAAATATGCAGGAGAATTTGTTTCATGCAAAAAGTTCTGCCCAATTGTTCCTCAGCTGCCAATACAAAAACTTTATTTTCTCTTCCCTGGATCTGCAAATACTTTTACCCTGGATTATAGATCAAGCAGTGAAAATCTCCGGCCCAGGGGTGAATGCTTTGGAAACGTAAGCTGCTGAAAATGGGTTTCCAGAAACACCTGCAGGGGTAATTAAAGGGGTTGTTACTCACCTGCTGTATTACACAAAGAGGCACGGTTCAGCCTCCGCAAACTGTTCTGCTGGAAGGTTTGTAGCTGTTTCTTGGGTTAAACCTCCTAGAAAAACTGTTTTCTTTATACACGCCTTGAACTCTGCTAATCAAACGTGTTCAAACACCAGTTGCAAACTGAGAAACGCAGCACCATTTTACTCCAGGTAGCAAACAACTAATCCTATCGACTTTCCAGTCATATGCAAGGAAGATATAATTGAAGGCAGTCCCCTAACTTAATTAAAGTAAAAACTTACTAGTGGAAAACCTTTCGCAGAAGAAATCTTTCTATCATTTTGGGGCACAAAGAAGTAATTTGCTTTCTGACAAACCAGTAGCATATTGGAAGCAATCAAATACAACAATTTCAAAGGGCTGCTACCAACTCACTGTTGAAAAAGGACTGAGAAATAGATTTTTGATTTACATTTTTTTTCAGGTCTTATTAAAATCAAACGCATCCAGAAACTCTTATTATTTCCTGCTGCCACAGGAAAGTTTTTTCAGTGCTAGGAGCATCCCAGGCTGATCTTCCTCCCTTTCTTTTTCAACAGAGTGTTTAACTGAAGCACTTGGGAACAGCATATACACTGGCTTTAAAGCAGTTCATTGAATTTGGAGTCAAAACTGCCTAATTTTATGATTTTTATTTCCTATTGAGGAGGTGGACTGAAGCAGAGAGGTCCCAGATAGGGCTTTTATTTAACTTCCTTGCATTTACTTCACCTGCTCCTTTCTGTCGCCTGATCCCAAACGACTCCGTGCCTCAGCAGTTGGTCTGTGCACCCCCCAGACACACCGTAATCGCTGCCTTGAGCAAGTGCTTCTCCACTGCACATGGGACGGCCTCGCAGCTCACACACACCAAACCTTGGTCATTTCTACCATTCACACATGATTCAATGACCTAATACACCTCACAAACAAAACACACATGCACATACATATCAATAAGTGCTTTTTGTCCCTACGTGTGTACATATATATACACACACACCTCAAATGCACACATTTATACATATACAGCTTGACATAATAAAATTTGCACGGGATCCCCCCATGAAACCAGCACGAGCTCCTGTGCTTTGGAAGCCCCAGTCCTGCTTATGCCAAACTCCACCTGGAAGCAGAACCCGGGTTTGGAGGCAGCAGATGAGAAACGAAATACCAATCCAGACCAGGGCAAAACTGGAGCAGACGACAAAAGTTGCACGTAAAGAGAGAGACCTGGCACATGCTGAAACACCTTTTTGCAGGTGGGCTGAAAACCTGGTTTCCTGAGGCCGGGAGCTGCAGCCGGGGTGTCTGAGGAGTGCCCACACTCGGGCTGCCGCGGGAGAAGCGCTGGCGCCTGCACCTCCATGCGCCTGCGGGCTAAGGGCTCTCCCGCAAAAGGGAGCTGCTCCACTTCGAGCACCCCTTGCCGCTTGCTGTTCTTCATACATAATGTATTCCCAGCTAAACTGAAAATGGAATTTTTTAAACTGTACTACATGAAAGTGACCTTAAAAAAAAAAAAAAAAAAAAGTAGTAATACATTTCACAAAACCTTAGTAGAAACATGCCAAGCCACTGAAAGTAATCTGGAAAGTCAGCAGACGCACTTATCTACCTGCTCTTAGATATCATTTTATGCTTTTACATTCTTTTTGCTTCGGTATACGCTGCAACCAATTTATCTTGTGTTACCTGAGAATTTTCTAATGTTTCTGTTCAAGATAGCAGAATCCAGAGGACCTGGGACACTATGTAGGAGACATAAAAGCTTAAATTCTTTTCTTAATAAGTTCTGTCAGCTATCTTTTTAAAGGGGAAAGGAAAGGAAATTTCAGTTTAATTCGACTACTGAGTAGGGAAAATTCATACCTATCACTGTTATAGAAATATCCTGTACATACAGTTCAAGCTGAAAATGGCCAGCCTGCCTCACGGAGGACTATTTTCTGTTAGAAAATGCCTTTTTTTTTTATTATTTTTTCCTGTTTCAAAGCCTACAAAACAGAAGGATGAGATCAGAGGTGACCTAAAAAGCATTCCTTGTATACTGCCATCAAGAGAAAATACTTTTCCCTATGTTTGAAAAACTGAGATATGAGTTAAAATAGTATTTAGCAACATGTAGATCATTAAATTTACTTACTTTCTGTACTGTTATGGACATAAAAAAGAATTAGGTGAGTGCTCAAGAGCGTGCCACACACTTTCTCTAAACTCCCTCTGAGTTTGCTGAGGATAAGAGCATCTCCTGCAGGAGATACCGTTTTTCACAAGGCATTTTTTGCTAGTGTTTTCTCCACAAAAGAGTGAAAACATGATCTATAGATGGGCGTCCAACATTTCACTCTGCTGTCTCTCAGCATTCCCCCTCATGCAAGCAAAAGATTCGGATAGGATTCAGGAATGGCGCTGAAGAGTTTCCTTTCACCACAGCTACAAAACAGCACATTTTTATACAAGACAGTTCCCTCAGCTCAACACTCTTTGGCTTCTATGGCTACTATGGCCAAAGTGCATTTACTGCTGGCCACGACGCAGACCTCACATGAGCCCTGACACACACATGCGACGCTCTCCGGCCCTGCGTCACCTTCTGCACTGCTGCTTGGATTGTGTGCCTGTTCTTCGGAGCCCAGACTCCTCAGCCAAGAGGAAGAGAACAAAGTTTTAGAACTGTCTCTTCCATGGTTTAAGTTCCTGCATCTTTAAATTCACTATTATATCACTTTTGGGGTTTTTTATTTTTGTTTTATCACTTTCCTGACGTTTTTTTGGGCTAATTAAGTTGTCCATGGCCTGACCTTTTCTATTTGTAGGCTGTATCTCACTAATTTCCCATTTATTGATTTACTGCCTTTTGTCTCCTTTATATGAACCTCAGTGAGGTCATTCATATAATTTTTTTTTCCTCTCTTTTAAATCTCCATCACTCACCTGCCATCTGTTCCCTATATATCCTGGAGAGGAACATATTTCTAATTTGCCTCAATGAAATCGGTTTTATTCAGCTCACTTACCATGTATGTCAGTCTAGAATAATTTACTTGAGTGAAGTCACCCATATTCTCTCCACTCGCATTTCACCAGGGACGCGCCGTTCATAGGCTTGAATTCTCCGAGGTCGGCAGTGCTTCTTCCAAGCGTTATTGACCACAGCAAGCTGTACAGAGGTGAAGTGAAGTTCATCAGCTCCAACGGTGCCACCATGAGCTTGCTGAAGAGCGTACAGGGCAACCAATATTAATTTCGTTTGCTTGTTTTTGGTAATAAGGTAGAGCAAACCACGCAAAGCCTTATAAGCCCAAGAGATGCAATAACCACTATGGAGGGGAAATGCAAGGACCAGATGTGCTATCACAGTGTCCAACATCCCAAGGGAAGTGTGCTCTCCTGCATTTGTTATCAGGACATTTGCCACTCTGGGACATCAGTTTGTACAGATGCACATGGACTAGGCTTCATTCCTGAGCCAGTAGCAAAAGGATTTTTCTAGGGAACCTGTGTTCAAACAAAGAGAGTTCAAAGGGATCCAGCGATCCTCTTAGCCACTACTTTGGCATGACTCACTGCTGCAAAACCAAGAAAGCAGCCCCAGAAGAGTTTGCTGTTCGAAGCAGTTAGAATGAGGACAGACCAAGGGCTCAGCAACCTTACATTTGAAAGGTTAAAATATTTAACATCGGGTGCTTCAGAGGATGCTGATGAGAAACAAACAGCCAATTAGCATGCCTAAGAGTACAGCAGATAGCCATCAGAGAGCCCTCCCTTGTTTCATATCACTGACAGAGCACCCACCTTCTGCTGAGCAGATGAGTACCCCCACATTCTGCCATTTATTAGGATTCTTATCATCAAATTTTACTCATTTTCTAAAGAAGCTACATACCACATTCTGCTGGTGTGGGAGAAACACAAACCCTGGCATCTCCTTCCTCAAAAAGCTTTGAACCGCTTTTCTCAAATATTTTGTCTCAATAAAGACTGAGCATCTCCGGCATGATTTTGTGTTATGTAACGTAAATAATAGCGGCATCAAAAAGTACCGGGACCTATCGAAGCAAACCTTGAAGAAAAGCTATCAAAGGTAAGTACATTTCTGAAGATTATTTTTCCCTTCAGTTACCATTGTCTAAATAGAAAAGCTAGGTTCCACTGGAAACATTTTATCCAGTGTTTGTTTTGAAGATCAGTGCCAAAAACACCACCAGGAATAAATGGCTATCCAGTGCTCAAACCACTGCACAGAGGGGATTTTCTTCCTTTTCTAATGAATCCAGATGGTCTTGTTGTTGGGGAACTAAACACACACAGGCACACTTTCAGCTGGACTGCTTGGATGTCTCAGGACTATCTCACCTACAAATGTAAACATAAATTATTTACCCTTTAAAAGATCAGTTATGTACAAACTGCGGGAAAAAAATATCCTCATCGATCATATAACAATATACTTCTTTCAAGAAGTTCAGCATTGGCTACCATGCTAGTCCTACACAAAATCCCCAAGTCTGACCCACTTTTTTAGATAGAGTTCCCCTATTTCCTAAAAAGGAGATGCAAGGCAAGCTTGGCACAAGACATTATAAATCACCCATTTAAAAAGCCCCAGTAGCTCAAGAGCTGAAAGCACATTGCATTTCATTCAATGGCACAAGGAAGCACCATCTTCTATCTCAACATTCAAATTCTATTCCCACCGAGAAAACAACTTATTAGTAAACAACTAACATTCCCCACGGTGAAAACAATCTATTTCCCACAGAGAAAACAACTTATGAAGGGAAAGCACACTAGAAATGCAATCTGAGCTTCAAGGAGCAGCTGCTCATCAATAACCCTCCTTTCAAAACACGCATTATAACGACCTCTATTAGAGCGAGCATAGCGTGGCATGTTACATCAAACGCCTACATTACCTTGACAATGGAAACATATTATAGCTTCCCAAATTCCATGTGTAATTCCGACACACCTGGAAGTCTTGGTTAGAAACTGGGAAATAAATTCTAGCATGTTTATATATCAAACAGCCTCCACAGGAAAGAGACCCATTAAGGACGACTCTCCGTTTCCATTTTTTAGGCAAAGCACACACAGCACTGAGGTTACTTGAATAATGCGAAGACAGTTCTGGAGATTAAATTAAAATAAAGGTTTGTAGCAAGGAGGCAGCCCAAAGCAGCCATCAAAAGGGGCAGGAAAAGAGAAGAAAACAAAAGGTATCCAAATTAACCATAAGTTCACCTTTCAGGAGTGTGAAAATAAATGAAACAACATGAATTCCAAATAAAAACACATGAAAGGATCAGATTGAGTATATTTCTAAGTTACGTGGCTATAAATCAAGGTCAGAATTTCAAACTGTTTGGGAAGAATCAAAGTGTCATAGTAACTAACTTCATGTTTTTCTTGCCAGGAATTTTGCAAAACTTTAAGCCCTTCCCAAGTTTCAGGAACCAAATACTGTTAACAATCATTCAATCTGACTAGATCTGGCAAAGAATAACCATGTTTGAGGGAACATTAGTCAGAACTCAAGAATTTTGTGGAAAAACTGTATTTTTAAATTTTGAAATGTTGGAATATTTTTTAATTTCCACTCCCTTGTGGAATTCCAGCCTCTCCTCTACAAGAGGAAGAGATGCTTTCTGAAGCACGAGAAGGGCAGTAAACATGTTTTGCTTAGGTGGGTCCTGATACAGGGAAAAAGAAGCGTAGCAAGAGCAGTAAGCAAGGGAGTAGGTGGAAAGGCAAAGACTGAAGATGCCCAAATGCCACCTCCGCACTGACATGGGCCGTCTGCATGGCCCATGGTCAGACAGCCCTTTCCCACTCTTCCCCTCTCTATAAAACTCTTCAGAGCAGATTTTACTTGTGTTTCTGTGTGTTTGCAAAGCACCTGCACAAGTCTCCTAACACAACTGGAAACCGAAGGTATTTCGGCAATACAACCCAGAGCTCCTACAGCACTATGTTGGACATAAAGGTAGAAAACATATTTTTTGGTGCCAAAATGCTAGTTATAAAGTTGTAAAATATACTTCAGCCACTAACAGCTCCCTCTCATAGCATGCACTTTGTATGAGAGATTTCTTCAGCCCCAGTTCTGATGAGTTTGTGTTCATCTTCTCCCAAGGTAATCCATTAACGTTTGCATGTTTGGGCAGCATGGCCGTAGATGTTTACAGAGCTATTCATCATTTCATTCCGTCCTGTCCAGAATCACTGACTCTTTCTTGAAGCAGAACAATTTCAAGTGAAGTCTATACACTTTTCAAAACAAATATATTAAACCTTGAATGCGCCAGTACCCTTATACAATGTCACTCAAGATAGGTCGGGTATGCTTCATCATACAAGGTATCTCTTGCCAAATTTCAAGAAAAAAAGAGTCTTTTATTTGGCAAGGGGAGATCGGGGGGACCCTTTACCTCCACAGTTTCTATAGGTCCTGTGCCACTGACATTCTAGTGTCTGAGTTACCAACACAGTTGACTATTCTTCCACATTTTCGTTATTTACATTTCGTTATTAATCATCTTTCCCTGGAATATGCATCTCAGTTGTGATGAAACCACAAACGAGGCCCTCTCAAGCTTGTCCAAGATCGAGCAGTCCTGAATGATGATAACCCAAAGCGCTGGCATTCGTTTTTCAGGAAAAAGCCATGTACCTCTTAGGATATGAATCACACACAAAATTAATAGATGTTATTTAATAACTAGAAAGTAGTCAAAAGAATAAAGTTTATAAAAGGCCTTCTTTCTCCTGTTGCCTGGGGATGAGCATATCAAACTGAATTTCTCATGATAACTTCCTTAAACAGAGGTGACTGAGTGGCACAACCTATTTTCCTCTCTTTAGGCCCAAACAAACTGAGAACTTAGTCCTTATTTCAGGGAGCACATTAGTGAAACCAGACCCAGGTCTCTTCAGGATAAGAAGTCACGGCACCAAAGTCCAGCTCTTTGCAAATAGATGGCAGCTTTTACTTAGTAACGAGGCAGAGAAGAGGGAGCAAGAACCAGGTCTCATTCAGCAGCATGATTTATCTCAGGTTGGCAGCTCAGACAGTTACTGCGCTTTTCTCCAACCTGTTCGTTTGATGGATGGTGTCCCAGTGTGACTGGACAGAGAAGCTACAGAGGTGATGGTCGCTTGCCCTTAACTCATGTCTGACTGATGAACCAAAGGGACCTGCACAGCCTTAGAGCCCCGAGTAAGGCTGGTTACGGGAAAGAGGGAAAAAAAAAAAAAGCTCCAAAGAACAATCAATGTTTAATTCTAGTCTCTCTCACAAAAGTGAATCCGCTGGAAACAATGACTTTCCATCACTTTAAATTGATGTTGGGTAAAAGCAGAATCAGGCCTGTGGTCTTTTATGATTTTATCTTTTTCCCATTACATTTCATATCCTTGAGACTGAGCTTTGTTATATGGAATCTATTATCCCTTTGTTATGCAGGCACAGCTCCCATTAGTGTCACAAGGAGTTACTGTACATCTGCTTATCGAGAGAAGAGCAGACTCCCCCGTGGCAGGACTTCTTTCAAAGAAAAACTAACAGTAGTATTGAGCAAGAACACTTGAAATTTTAAAACCCTTCAAGCAATTATTATAGCTTTGCTAGTCCTTCAGAAGAGCATAAAGGGCCCCATTATACAAAATAAAATGAGTATTTGATATCTAGCAGTAGCTTAAAAAAATTGCGACATGACAGGACACAGGACACCTGAGCTATGTTTTAAAGGGCTGCAATTGCAGACCACTTTGCTCATCTACTATCTTTAGCATTCCTGATTGGGAGCTGTTTGCTTTTAAATTGCAGTAAGATCTCTAGTTCCACATCTACAAGGCAACAAGACCCAGCTGCATTCCTCAGGAACTCTGGATGTCCAGAGCTTCCAGAATGTTTAGGTTCTTTAGCTATATATATATATGTGTGTGTGTATATATATTTTTTTTTCCAGAGGGAGGCTCTCAGTTGGTTAAGTGGCTCACTTGACCCGAGCCAGTCTGCATCAGAAGCAAATATGAAAGACAGAAGACAGCTCTTCCCGAAAGCAAAGGCCAAAGGAGCCATCTCCTCCCCAGGACTTGGCACGCAACCCTCCGGGTGGCCCTACAGCTCCCTGGCCACGGAAAGAGGCCAGCAGAGGTACAAATAGTTTATTACAGGTAAAACACACAATAACTCAAGGTAAAATCCTTTTTTTTTTTTTTCCTCTCACGAGGTGAGTGCAGAGAACAAGTAAATACAGCACTGGAGAGGCTGTGACAGCACATGCTGTCTCTGATTGTTTATGCAAGACTGACCCGTTGCTACAAAAACATGTTTTCATAAAGATAATTACTGTTTCCACTTTGAGTATGTGCAACGCTGAAATATGAAGTGTCAAGTCGTAATATATCAATGTTGGGAGCCAAATACTACAATACACAACATATTTTATTGCCGTGGCATAAGGAATTTCGCTTCTCCACTTCCCCCCAGTGAAAACAAACCCATGTCTGAAGCAAACAACACACATCACAAACAACAATTGAGCTCAGCAGCGGTACTTATTTCTCCCCAATTTCCATTATCACAGTCTTTTCCCTTTGTTCCTCAGAACTACAACAGCTTCTCTTTCCCACTATAGCACAAAAGCATCAATCTCTGTCAAAACCAGGGCAGGAACTATGATTTTGGCTAGCGGTGCTGTCTGCATCAACGCATTTTTACTATTTTGTTACTCCAAATGCTTTGCTTGCAGTGTGCTGCTTAACATTGAAGAGTAAGGGATGAATTTGGGGGAAAAGGAAGTGCACATTCGCTCCTCAACATCCACTTAAATTCCTGGCATAGTTCAGGTCTTTGCATAAAATAATCAATAGTGAAGACCTTGAAGACCTTGCTCTCAGCTTTGCAGGCATCTGTAGGTGTGCACATTTATATTTTTAATTGCACTGCAGTGCACCCACCTAATGCACATCCATGCCCCAGGCCATATCTCCACTGCTCTACATATCATATAGCCGTGGTAGGAGGTAACCTCTGCTGCAAGACATTTACCACCTCACTCTAGAAGTCTGTACAAAGAGAAGGATGGAGAAGAAGGTAAAGTAGAAAACTTTAAGGCATGATGCAAGCATATGCTAAAAGAAATAAAGAATCCCATGGCTTTTGAGTCTCATAATTGCACACAGTCAGACAAGCAATTTTGGTTTTCCCCAACTGTTGGATAATTGGGAGGGTCCTTCAACCCATGATAAACAAACAAAAACCACATGTACCAAAGCTAAATGAAGCAGAGAAGGTGGCCACAGCTCAAAAATCACTGCTGGAAAGCCAGATGAGAGGGGTTTTTTTCTGTCAATAAGACACAGGGAGAACTGTGTTCTGGTTAGTATATTACAGTGTAAGCAGATTGTAAACGAGTTTCTAATGTGCCTGCATTTCAGAATAAACTTCAGGTAAAGTTAATGAAGTTAATGAAATATAGTACCTGCCCTATATGTCACTGTCTATTAAATGAAAAAATAATGTCTAAGAAAGTGGATCATTGGAACTGAACTCTCAGGTTCTATTACTTTAGACAGAAGAATATTGAATATTTCCCTTTTTTTGATGTTCTGCTTCCATCAGAGATAGTGTTCTACTTTGTACCGGGCACATTCTGAATTGCAAACCAGTCTCAAACAGCTACTGCTATTTAGTCTACTACTTTTCAGGAGTACTCTCCTCAATGACTTATGCCTAGAAATAACGATCTTACAGCTATTTAGTACCTATTAGCTGCAGCATTTCGGGCTCTAATTCAGCTCTTCCTCTTTGCATAGGATACTAATATTTTTAAGTTACACGTGCACATTGCTATGTATTAGCACAAGGAGCTCTAATCCTTTCTTAGGTGGACAGTTCCACCCAGTTCTTGACAGTGCATTACTTGGCAGACCATTTCACAGCCAAGTTACTTCAAATTAGTGCTTCAGCCCAGAGCTAGACCATGCATTAATGTCTGATAAAAGAATAAACTTTTATGGAAATCAAAGTATGCACTTTTCTAAATGGCAGTACAAAATACCCCACTTTCTGTACGCAGGCCATTACATTAGGGAAGGAAATTACTATATCTTCTTGCATTGGCATTTTTGCATCTCTGTGGGAGAATAGAAAAGAAACAAGCTCTGCAGTCAGGATGCTGAGAGACTAGATTCTGAAACTGGAAAGGGATGAAGTCTTTAGTCAAAGCGTCGATTTTGACCTGACATATCACAAGGAAAAAAAAGCTTGCTTTTTTTTCATTTCAGTTTTACAGAAGTCCAGTTAAACCTTCTGACAAATTTCCTTACTCATTAGCAAGACAACTCACAGCTTTCTCTGTGCAGAGTCCTTTTAAGCTTCCTGAACATTTGGTTTAGTAGCTTTCCCATTAGCTCAATTTTCCAGAGATGCTTTCCCCCTTTCTCACCGGGCATAGGCAAGAAAGGGAGAATAGCTGGAACCTCTCGAGGGGCAGGAGGGGGGAAGTGCTTCAAGTATGCACACAAATATCAAGCTATCATCCATAATAATATTTTTTGTTAACCTAGTGAGCAATCAAAAGCCTGGCAAGATTCTGCTCTTTGCTGGCATTCTCTGTATGGGCTTCATAAAAAATGCTATTGAAGTACTTTAATTATTTTTTAACCATTCAGTATTGAAAGGACTGAACTTGTTTATATGATCTCAGAGCTCAAATAGAAATGTAACTGACATTCCTCTGATCAAAGGAACTGAATTATTTATATGTGAAATGCAAAAGAAATTTTCTAGTAACAACAATGCATCTCAAAAATGACCATTATCATAATGTAATCAGACCTTTATAGGAATGGGATCAAGTGCATCTATGTACACTGAATATAAATCATCTTGGAAGAACTACACTTTGTCTTACAGCTTTAAAAAAAGGGGAAAAAAGTTATCAATGCAACACCTTTATCTGGACATATCAGCTTGCTGTGTTCTTGAAGCATTACTTAGATATTCCAAGCATCTGTTTGTCCTTGGAAACAGTTTAAGAAAGCAGGACTCTTCATTCAAAGCAAGTTCATGTTGACTAAACATGTCCCTCAGGCTGCTGGGAGGACTGTGCCATGCTGGGTAGAGCAATAGGTACCTTTAGTGTTAGTAGTAAAAATAACAAGAGGTGGATTCTTTCACATGGAGAGGCTTTATGTTGTGCCTAGAGGGAGTGAGTCACAAAGAGGGCAGTGTTTGCCTCTGAAAAAGTTCAGTATTTTGCAAGACTCAAATTTTCAAACTGAGCATCAGTCTCAAGAGTGGGGATTATTCTCCAGTGGCACAGATATGAAACTGATGGCTTCATTGGAATAAATGCTGGAGTATTGTAGCAAACACTGGATTAAATAGCTCTATTGAAATTAGTGAGACGTGAAGCTGAAGAAACACTTCACAGGTACAGAGTTCCTGCAGCAAACCCATCAGGAATAAAGGAGTTGGCTGGCGCACAGGACTACTTCAGCACAAACAGCAGCTAAGCCATGACGGGAAGCTCAAACTTAGCCTTATTTAGCAAAGATCCACTGAATTGGTTGCCCCTCCTTTGTCCAGCTTCTCTGCAGGATGAGAAGATATGTCACCCTCTGAGCAAGGAGGACCCCAGCTCAATACACACACGGGAATACATATGGGAACATCTGGCCAAACCACAGGGTCTCCGAGGGAGGAATGTCTGCTGCCATGAGCCTGCTAATGACTTTGCTTTGAAGCATATCTGCTTAAATATAAGTGAAGAGTGGTGGCTTTCTGCTCTTTAAACTCTATGAAATAGCTGGGTGCAACTTAGAGCAGTGTTAGGACAACACAAGCACAACCCTAACTACAGCAAGTAAATTAAGCAAGCGCTGGACAAAATACCAGGACTACCAACAAGTTTTGCCCAAGATCTTTCACATTCTGGCAGAGTATGGCACATTGCTAGAGTGTGTCAGAGAAAAGCAGGATGAACTCTGCAGTTTCCCTGCTGGACCCTGGCACATGGCCTCTGGCTCTTGGGAAGGGCTGGAATGGGAGCCTGCTACTCAAGGTCACTTTGGTGAGACCAAACTCAGGCTTCTAGTCATGAAACACAAACGAACTCACCCTCATCACTATGTATTTCTAATTATGCAAGTAAGCTACAGCCATGCCAAACTGAAAAGAGGTAAAGGATGGTGTCATTTGTGCTTCCGATGAGCAAGAGTGATGGTCACTGAAGTCAGTGCTGAAGATCTGAAATCATCCACATCAAAAGCTGCTGAAGCATTTATGGCTGACAATGAGAGGACAACTTGGTAAGATTCAAGATCAGGCAGGAAAAAGAAAGAAGTCCTTCAGAAATAAAAATAAAGAAATAAAGCTTTATCTTGATGTGGGAGGGAAAAATAGGACCAGCGAAGAGATTCAAAATTGATGGGGCTGTCAGTGCCAGAGACAATGAAAACGACCTTAGTACTTGAACGGAGGACTAGGAGGAAGCAGGAGAGATAAAGGGTGAGAGGCTGCTGTTGTGAAGCCACAACAATCAAGATAGCAGATAAGATTTTGACTGTTTAGGAAGAACAGACTTTCAGAAATATTACATAAGAAGAATTGACAAGCTTAGGAAACAATCCCGGAGAACAAAGTCTTAAAGATAACTACAAAAGATGGGCTTAAAGACAGATAGTCATTGAACTACAGTTACTACATAATCAATATTTCTTTTTGATGGTTGTTAAGCTGCAAAGTCATTGGGAATTTTGATATTTTTCCTCTGAAGTTTAGGATGTTCAAAGCAACTTGCTGAGCTCCTTTGAAAATCCAAGACTAAATGCTGACATCCATTTGTTCTAGTTAAGTTATGCAAATATATACGTATTCATGACCAAACACAGAACCTTTCAATGATTGCTTCCTCAAATTAATATATTAAAACAGTTCATATTGCATCTCAGCTTGTCAAATACAAGTGCTATCTCAAGAAGCTATACAGGAAAATGAAATTTGAAAATGTTATTTCATAATTTTGGAATAAATTCATAGATAATGAAATAGGTATCATGCTGTTCCACTTGAAACCTAATTCCAGTATAATTCAGATGCGCAGCACTGATTACCCATGTCATTTAAGAAAAGGAAGGAGATTTCAACTTCAGCCAAACTGAAAATAACTATAGCCCTACCAAAAGCAGAGGAAGGAACATGTCTCAATTAATGTAGCCTCTTGGGTTTCCGACACTTCAGTCATATACACATATATATACAAAAAAGTTACTTTGCTTAATTTTGAATGTGCCTGTTCCACATATAGCAGACATAAAGGCTAGAGGCTCACTGTGTTCAGACCCATGTGACTGTCGTTCACTGCAGGCAAGAAGCAATATATGTAGGCAGAACGATTTTCTGATGATACATTCATTATGTAGCTGAAGCAACTTTGAAATACGATTCTTGTACCACACGCCTCAAGGAAAAGCCTAAGGATGTCTGTTTTTGGAAAACCGTGCCCCGCATTTTTAAAAATTTTAACATTTTAACGCACAGAAAGCCACCTTCCAACCAAAGGGCTGCCACATTCTGCATTACTTTTAACCTGAGGCTTATAAGAACATTTCGCTGGGAAAATGCAATAAAGGAGAGAAAAGTCTCCAGTGTTGTAAAACATCCCTCTGAGTGACCCTAACGAGCAAAGAATGATAGAATTACAGAAAAGTCAAAGTTGAAGGGATCATTTGGTCCAATCGTTTGATGAAAGCAGGGCCTTACAGGAGGTTGTCCAAGGCCCTGTCAAATCTTTATTATTTCCAACAAGGGATAATCCAGCACCTTGCTAGGCAATTTATTCCGATACTTCCTTGTTTCCACAGGGATTTTTTTTTTTTTTTTTTATACTTGCATGGAATTTTCCCAGGAGCAACTCATGCCTGTTGCCTCCAATCTTGTCAGAATTCATCACCCTATGACAGGTGCAACTTCATTTTCTCTTTAAACAGTACTGGAAACGGAGATTAGATTTTCCCTCTGAGCCTTTTCTTCTCCAGGCTGAAGAAATCCTTCCTATATCAAGAGTTCCTCAACACTTTAACCACCCTGGTGGCCTCTACCAGGTCTCCTCCAGTTCTCCAAGGTCTTTCTTGAAAAGATGGAGTCCAAGCCTGGAGAGAGTACTCCAGGTATGGCATAGTAAGAGCTGAGCAACATTAGGAATCCCTCGCTCTGTTGACTGCACTGATGGAGACCTTCATTATTCTATCAACCGCCGTTCCAGGGGTACCCAGGGACCAGAACAGTGAGGCTGCCTTGCTGGGCCTGGTCATGCCACTAGGAGCTTTGAGGAAGCACTTCACACCATTTCTCCTCTCCTGCTAGGTGTAACCAGCGTGGCTCAGGTATCGACTGCTCAGGGTCAAAGGGGCCGTTTCTCTTGACTGAGTATAAAAGACTCTGTGAATTAAAGTTTTAGAAAGCCATTCAAGGATCTCAACTTGGCTCAGGATTTTAAGAGTAGATATTTTAAAATAGTCAAAAAGCAAATACTGCCAGCAAGTGTCAGCTCTCTGCTTGCAATAGGTTTACAAGTTCACCCTGGTTGAAGCGATGAGGGGGGAAACCAAGATTACTGCTGAGGGCAAGTCGAATGCCAGAGGCCACCATGCAAGAGGAGATACTCTAGGTAAACACATGCAGAATTTCTTCTCTCTCTCCATGGAAGGGGTCACACTGCAGGTTTAGAACATTGCTACAGTGGCTCCAGAGACCTCAGGAAAGCTTGTTTGAACACAGATGGCTCTTTTGCACTTGGCCTTCATTCTCCAAAAAAAAGGGATCCCTAAAAGGAGGTGTAAATATGTATTTCCTAACAAGGTGATTGAATTTTGCATAAAATCAATTTTAGCTGTCCTATATTTACTCTATAACTTGAATTATTACCTTTATTTTCAACTGGGGTGCAGTCACTTCCATTCACAGCCAAAAAACAGAACGCAGCCAACCAGAGTTAATAGTCTAGTAGATGAAAAATTGGTAGCAGCTGTGCAGCATGGAGGATCACGGTTCTGAGCAATGAAACCTTTAGCCCATCAAACAGTCATGTAACTCTTAGCAATCCACAGCCAACAATCTAACAGTTCTCCATCTGCATTCAAAAGAGGACCATATTCTGAATCTCATAATCCCCATAGAAAGAGGACCACCCCTAATGCATCAGTTGCACCTTAATCCATTAAGAAAACACAAAATACAAGGGCAAGTGACAACCTAAGAGAACCTACAGCTGGTTTTGGGGGTTTTTTTTTTTGGTGCATCATTGGAACCAATGCTGTTACGTTGTGAAAAACAAAGACACCTGCATTTGTACTAGAGTTAAATCTTGATAATATTTAACATTTTATAAACTCTGTGTGATTAATATGCTGGTACCAGTGAAGTGACTGTCTAAGGACATCTTAAAAATTCACCTATCCAGCTGGACTTTTCAAATAGAAAATTAATGTTCATTCAGAAGCATTTGCTTTGCTTTGCCAGGAGAAAAACAAAACAAAATTCTTCAGCCTCAGGAATGTATTTAGCCAGCTGTTAATTTGTACTCAATTCAATAAGATCGAAAAAAAAAATCCAAGATTTTTTTCAAAGTCATCAAATACTAAACATTGCTGTACTCTCAATGCTGCATTAAGAAGAATAAATAAATTTCTCTCAGTGGACTATGCTATTTGTTGTTAGACACACGTAGCTTTAGTAGCACCGACTTAGTTTTCCACTTCCATTCCTCTCCAACCAAAAAACATGGAACGGAATGGAAATGATCATTTTTGAAGTTAACCAAGCATCTTAGCAATCTTTGCATAGAAAAACATTTCTTACGAAGTCCCTAGGAATTCAGTTAAATTATGTCAGCATGAATACATACAGTAATTACGAGAAAACAAAAACGCAGACCAAGAAGGTAAGGACTTTATAGACTAATCATGGCAATGAAACATCTTGAGCTAAACAATTTTTCCAAATACCACAAAGACACGTGGCCAAATCCTATTTAAAAATAAATGCCTATGTTGAACAGTAGAAATTTTACTCCCCCTTCAGTAGATTCAAGATGGCACTCACTTGGTAGTAGCACCACTGGTACCACTGCAGCAGCAGGGCCAGGCAATGTCACCTCTGGGGAGCCTCTTAGCAGATTTGAACCCTGCAAATTTTGCATTGTTATTTAGTATAATATATGATAATTCAGTCAATACTGGGTTGTACTTTACAGACTTTGTTTGGCCTTTTCCTTTTAATCTGAGTGAATACAAATCACTATTTCATATCCATCCATTAGATCCAGCTGAGCTCTGAATTCAAAGACTTCCCTGACAGGAGAAGTTGGCTTACACCTCTCTGCCAGGAAGAAAATGGTGCAAGTACTACTTCAAAAAGAAGCTTCTGGCAGCCTTTGGAAAGGTAATTAAGCCTAAAGATGTTTCATAAGACAGGAAGAATACAAAAGGACAAACCAACCCACCCACCAGCTGAGCACAAAACTCATTGCACCCAGTTCCCCAGAGCTGGTCACTTGGGGCAAAATAAAACAAAGAGCTCAGCCTCTTTGAGCACAGTAGCACACAACAAATAATAAGTACCCAAAATATATTTATAACAGGTGAAAATACAAAATGGCTACATCCCTCCAAAAGAAAATACAGGATTCTCTGGTCTACATGCTCAGTGGTTGCTTTTCCTTGCTGATTCCTGTGCCAAACTTGGATCTCCTTTCCTGCCTTTGTCACTCCCGCTCCAGAACGACTGCCTTGATTTTGGGTGACTTCCCTGCTTTTCGCCTCAAACATGCAGTGCTGAAACATAGCAACAGGCTCACCCACCCCTCGGGGACAAGCTCACCAAACACCCACACAGTGCTAGAAAACACATTGGTTTTTTTTCCAGAGCTCAAAGACACAAGATTCAGGAAACAACTAGGATTGTCATTCAAATGCAGGATTTCTACTGCAATGTACACGCTTCTCACCTTCACAAATAAACACAGCAAATATATCAGATATATTCATTTGCTATTTCTTCAGGGAAGGCAAGAAACAGCAGTGATTGAATACACCTATGCCCCATCCCTAATATTAGGACTATCGGAAAAAATTAAGTGAAATAGGCAACCTGAATGTAAGGAACCCTGGTGTTTAAGTAGGCACTGAAAAATCCAACCCCCACTCTAAGCCTCTAAGCGCAGCGCAAAGGAACAGGCTGCAGCTCCATCCCTGCCACTGCCTTTCCCAGGACAGGAGCGGTAACGCTGAACTCTGCTACAATTCCCTTAGCAGCTGCAAGGGATAACAAATAAACACAGGCTGATGCAGAGCATATCCCAGGAGCACGGATCACCCAGAGGACTGCTCAGGAGCTGAACGTCTTCCAGAGCAGCCTAGTCACCTTTTTTTTTTTTTGCATATATCAAAATATAATTCATAACTTCATGTAAATACAACTCATTTTGGGGTGAGCCTTGCAGGCTGCTCCCCTTTGATGCATTTTTAAGACAAAATACTTCCTGGATAGCAAATTAAGGGAGGACTGTGAAAACACCCTGGAGCTGCAGACACTTCTGCTACAGCTCAGGATAGAGCAGCACCCAAGAGATTTTTTTTTGTTTTTTGCCACCTGTGAGTCCAAAAGCCCCTGAGCTCAACCAGCATCCTCCTCCGTGCCTGATCCTCACCATGCAAGAGCCTCCCAGCACCCAGAGCCTTGGAGCCAGATCTCTGTTTTAAGCACAGACATTTCCTCCTTACCCATAAGCTCCATTTCCCATCTTTGCCCCAGCTCACTGGGACCAGAGCAGGAGGTTGGAGGGAGCTACCAGGGGCTCAGGTGCTCAGCAGCTGCCTCGCTGCAGGAGCTCCTGCTACCAGTGCCTCAGGGGCCTGTCCTTTTTAAAGTTAAAATTTCCTTTTTTTTTTTTTTTTTGGTACTTACCAGCTGATGGAGACAATTCATAGACAACTTATTAGAAATAGCACAGCACAACATGACATCAGAGGGAGTACTAAAGATAACCTGGAATAAGCCAACTGTGTTGGTTCTGGTACCCAAGCTACAACTGTTGTTACCATAAACAGCAAACCCTGCTTCTTAGCATAGATAATTAACCCACAGCAAATTCTTCACTAATATGACTCACCTGTGGCCCAAGGAGCTCTCTGAACAGGTGGATTTTTGATGCTTTTCAGAAATATTTGGATGAAAGTAAAAAGAAAGGAAAAAAAAGTGCCATAACCACAGCTTAATACGTCAGTCATTTTAAATTAGCATCTAGATAGAAAGGTCTTCAAGTTCCCCAAACTTTCAAGTCAACTTTGGAGCTCTGGACAACGTCTACATACATGTTCCTGAAGAGGAAGCTCCTTAGAGATGCAAACATGGTTGATCCTCATGGGGTCTGTCCGGCATGAGCAGGCACTGAAAAGGAGAAGCCAGACGGCCACCAATGCCAGGACACTCTCCTGGCAAGGAGGCCACCAGACAAAGCGGTGGACCATACAATAGCAGGGGCATAGGGATAGAAGCTGCTCTGCCTTCTAAGTTGGTCGCATTTTTCAACACTTGCCTGCAATTACAGCAGGTAATCACTAGGGTGAGGGGACAGAACAGGGTCTGAGCCAGAAATACCTCCTTTGTGAAGAAGCACCCTCTCCAAACACAGAGCACCTACTCCAACTAATTAAGATTAAACCAAGAAATGACGATGGGAGAGAGCCAGATAAAACAAAGCAGCGCAAGCCTGATTATGAAAGCAGACTCACAGGAATGCCACGGGAAGTTCAGCTTCCTGCCCTATCACAACAGTCATCCATGGGAGCACATGCTGCCTGGTGGCAACAAAAGCCAGCACGCCTGAAGGGAGGCCAATGTACACCTGCATGACCAAGCATCTCATCACAGAAACAAATTTCACCATGCCAAGAGAATACTGCCTGCCTTCCCTGGTGACAGGGGTTTTCAGAGCAACCCACTTCACATGTCGAGAGTATCTGAGCTTGAATTATTGGCCCCCAAATAATCCTTTTGTTTCTAGATTGATAGAATCGCTTGTACTGCTTCCAAGGAGCACCAGAAGATTAAGTCCGTAATGAAATTGTACCTGTTGCTATTCCTGTTAGCTTGTCAGGAGAAATAATCGATGTGTTGTTTTCTGTTCTTGCCATGAGACTGGATTAACATTGTGACATCCCTGCTCCTGAAGCACTTAGGTTGGAGGGAAGAACAGGGACAAAAGAACACTACAATTTGCAGGCTAAAAGATAACCACTCTCTCCAAATTCATATCCTCCTCCCTGCATTTTACATCTTTCTATACTCTTCCCAACCCAAAACAAAACACAAATAGGATTTTTAGGATGTGCTTCAGGATTTTGATTTTCACCACCACGAAGTGAGCTGAAGGAGTTCCCTGCTCCCATTAGGAGCCAGAGTCTTTCCAAGCTGAGTGTTGAGCCACCCTAGAGCAAAGCTGGGAATCTGGTTATTTGTGCAGCTACTTGGCCACATTTCAAACCATCACATATAAGTGTTCACGTTTACACGAGGCAGAGTGTAGACCAGTGTTCTGTGACCCTTGTAACATGTAAAGATCCACGTGTCAATGGATTCGCATCCTGAGGTCAGGGCTCTTTATTAACACTTTGAACCTCCCAAGCATTTCAGGCGAGAGCTTATTTTAATGTTAAATATGTCTCTTTTGGCCCTGCACAACACAAGATTTCTGTGCCAGTCTCTTGCACCATGACATTGAAGAACCGCAGCTTGTAACATACACTTTGTACTGCCACAGGGAGACGCGGGCATTTCTTACCATTGCTTTTTTTTCCATTCCACGCTAACAAGATACAATTCCAGCCGCCTGTGCAGTCTGAATTAATGATACAAGGAGTCTGGCTTGAAGGTGGGAAAACAATTCCAGTAACAAATGAATTTCTGTAAGCCTTTTTGAAATACCTGCTAAATGTGTATAGCCAGCATGGCGGGAGAGAATAAGCAGGCTTTTATTAAAATCAAAGGGAGTCCAGTTTAAATCATGCAAAATGTCACCACCCTCAAACATAACCATCCAAACTTAAACTAAAATGCATCAGGATCAGTCTACAGCTATACACAAAGCCATCCACAGTCAGAGCTGAGCAAGCTGTGCTTGCAGTTATGTATCCTAACACGGAGCTGAACTGCTCATATGATCCATTTTCATATTGAAATACCAAGAGGGTGGAAGGTACAGATGACTCCACAGATTTGTTTTCCTCTTTCTTTAGATCATCCCACAGAAAGGATAGGTAACAATTTATTCTAATTACTACTAAACAAGAGTTCCTTGGCAGAGCCTATACCTTTGTTTGATTTTACAGTGACATTTAGCCCTCTATCAGATCTTTCATTGCTCTGCTCCTTTCAGTAGCTCCTTTAGTCATTGCAATATTAAAGTAAAATACCACTTTGGTTTAATATTCCTGCCTACCATGCACGTCTACACATGTTCCAAGACCAGGAACCAGCACGTGGTCGGTAAATAAACAAACAAATCTAGCAGATAGATAGATAATGCCAATGTAAATAACAAACTAAATAAAACTTCCCCAAACTTTCCCAAACCGGTCTCATCAGATCAGCAAGCTCAAAGCAGCACGCCTACGCTGCAGACACACTCCGTTCACTGCTTGGACTGTACACAGGGGTTTGGAGACAGAAGGTGGCAGGAAGCCGGAGCATTCACAAGTTCATTAGTTCCCCGTGTTTTACCAAAGTGCCTTCCTACTACTGCCTGGATGATGCCCTAGCTATTCTTCTTTCTCTCCCAATGGCCTCCAATACAATTAGGCAGATGATCCTGGAATACCCTGGAAGAACAGGCCCTCGACCAGGTACTTCTGCACACGCACGCCGTTCCGGACCATGTCGAAGTGTTCTCCTGACAGTGTACGTCATCTCAAGATCACTTCTAGCAACTATGAATAATTAAGCCAAAGTTGGACATGTGATTAAAGAATATGATTTAAGATCTGGCACTTCATTTATCAAACAAATCTGTGACTAACTACATAGACATGCTGGTTTTCTAAAGGCTTTCTTGTGAGTCTGTCCTGCCCATGGGCAAGATAAGTTACATCATTAGGGGCTGCACATGTGGCACAAAAACCAGGAACTTGTTTTGTTTTTCATCCTGTTGGCCGCGGAAGGTGGGGTGGGGAGGAAAGGAAAAATATCATCCCATTTTTCAGAAAATGTACCTTTTGAATCAAATCTACAAATGAATGAGGCCAGTCTTTGCCTTTTCTAAAAAACATCTGCTTCACAAATGTTTATGATATTATGGTTAATACAGACAGAACTTCCACATAATATATGGGGAGGACAAGAGGGAGGGCATTCTCCAGACTTATTATTTTCCTGACTCTTTTTAGATAAAAGTGAAGTTCTTCATGACTTGCAGCTACATGAGCTCATCCAGCAGTCTTCAAGACCTCAGACTCTTTAGCAATATATTCATTTTTTCTGCATTAATTCATAGTGTTCATGGCATCTCAGAGAGCTTGATAAGATCTGCCCACTGCCGCGTGCCGTACGGCATTGTGTTTTGCTGCAGTTAAAAAGTGTACGTCCAACCTGTGTAGCTTATGGAGCATATATTACTGTTGCCCTAGGGCTGCAATAACCTTGCACTTTCTTACTGAACACATTTCAAAGATGGGGATTTTTTACCTTAAGAAATATTCCATACTTTCAACCCCCAGCCAAGCAGGCCCTGAGGCTCCCCTCTCAGGTGTTTAACCATATCAAAGAAAGGTCCGCTGGCACAGCAAGGCCCAAGCACTTAATAATTCACAACTTGCATTATGAAGCAAGAACAGTTGCAAAGAATTATCCCCAAGCAGAACCCCCACGTCTGACAGACACAAAAAGTAAAGGAAGAATCAGGGGGGAGATGCTGTGATTAATTCGAGGAGGAACCCAACATTTGAAGAACTCAGCCCTGTGGTTTGAGCTGATATGGTGCAGTTCTAGAAATTTGGTGCCAAGACCTGAAAGAGGATGTAAATGACATCAGATCAAAACGTATCTAATGGGGACCTGTTTGCTTTCACTTTTCTGTAGACATGTGTGCATCTTTCAAAGTAAATGGCAGTTAAATATTTAAATTCCCCCCTGTGATCAAGTATGCCAAAAAAATGCCCTGTAATAAAATGCTGTCCGTATTTTTACTTGAACGACAATACCCATAAAGACTTGAGCTACTCTGTTAAGTGCCTCTTTGTGGCATGCCACACTTTCCAGTGAAGGACAGGCCATTTCATATAGTGGCGCCTAGACACATACCCAATAATAATGCGGCAGCTGCTGCCCCATGCTGCAGCCTACTGGTCCTCTCCACGCGAGACAGGCCAAGGCCACCCTAAGCCATACATGGGCAAGGGTTGTCAGAGAAATCAAGAACCTCCAGTCCGTCTGCAGCCGGGCAGCTCTAGATAGGTTATGAGGCATAAAACTGAGAGTTTTTCTCAAGTAGCTCAAGTTTCCAGAGGGAGCCTGAATGCCAAGCAATGCTAGCAGCATTTGTCAGCGCTGGAAGTCTCTAAGTAAACGTGGCAGAAATTCTTCTGCAAAGAGTCATGTAGGACGGAGGCAGCCCTGGGAAGCAGGTACATGCATGACAGAAGCTGGTGCCTGATTGAGTGTCTGTGAAAAACAAAGAAAACCAAAACCAGTGGTAGGCAATATCAGCAAGGCATTAATGTCTCATGGATGTCTCTGGGCAGCACGTGTGTTCCAGGTCACGGATAACAACACATGGAGCAGACCCCTAAGGGCCATGAAACCAGCCTGCCTGGCCTTGGTCAATACACTGGGTTAAGAAACCACCAGGCACACACACATGTTGTTAACCACTAGCATCTGCTTTAAGAAACACACTGCATACCCAGGTAAAATGATCCGTGTTACGCTTTTGAGAAGGAAAATGGATTGAAAAGTTATTAATGTTTTAAAATGCCATTAAAAACCCGGGGAGTTTTTCAAAGCTAGCACTGGAGCGCACTGCGTCCCAAGTCGCACGGTTTAAGGGCTGCATCTTGCCTGCCAAGGGACTCTAGGGAAAATAAGCACAGACATCCCGAGGCAGGCGCTCAGATCTGCTGTGAAATGGTGCGCTTTGAAATTTAGGGATTTGTTATGCAGAGAGGCCATGGGCTTAACTCTACTGCAACCATCTTGAACATGTCACGGATGTCCTCCGCAGAGCCTCCGATGCCATTTGTTTCAGCAGCTTTGCTCAATGAGGAAAGGGATACGGGCTCAAGGGATGTCTAAGAGTGCCAGCGCAACAGCAGTGCTGAAGCTGGAGCTCCATGTGCCAGAGTTGCCAATTTATTCACCCTGCTAGCAAACACGCTCTCTAATGGATTTGAAACCACATACGTACGAGTGAACCTCAGTCATCACTCAGCACTTCTTTCACACTAAAAACAGTTATTCCGCAGTGAAACAAGCCTTAGTTGCAAGGTAACTTAGCCTGTCCTAATCACATAGAATCAGGGCACTGTGAAATCCTAACCTCCAGCCAAGAACCTGCCGGGCTCTTTCTGACACTTGCCATTACCTTTCGGCACCTCTACAGCCCCTTACTTCTCTTATCTATAAGAGTGCAGTTAAAATCAGTGCTGTGAGCTCCCTGTATATGAACCGCTATATCAAAGGCAGGTACGATATAGCAAGTTATTAAATAAAATTTAACAGGGCCTAACCCATTTCTAAGGAAGATTTCAGCTCACCTGGGATTCTAAAGAAGTAATCCCAGATAAATCTCTTTCCTGTTTCTGTAATACGATGTTTTCCACTCTGCACTTCCACGGTGAAACTCTCAAGTAAATCCGCCTCCCTGCCCCCTTTCTTCCTAAAGTACAATGAGGTCAGTTGACTTCTAATGTTCAGAAAGCATCTCCCTCTCTTGGGTTCTGGGTACTAAAATTTGGAGTCATAAGGGTTTCCACCTTACCTGCAGGAATCTCTTTCTTTTGGGGTTTACACGGACAAGTGGCTGAGAAGAATAATGCAGTCCGAAGCTGGAAAGAAAGGCATGGAGGTATAAAAAAAATCAAATATCAAAGTGGCTCTGATAGTCAGACTTCTCAACGGCAAGGCTTCTCATAGGAATTACATGCTAGATGATAGAGCTTCAAATAAAAACATAAATTATATTATATTATTTCATTTATTCTCTGGGGAACCCTTAGGTTTAGAGCAAAGAATGATATAAGTTCTTGCCACTGAGAAATAGCGTCATTAATTGCAACCCACAATATATTCACTCAAATAAATGAACCTTACTGTAAATTGGCTTAGTATAAATATACCCCACTATATTTTCTCACACAGTCCCAATACAGGATTACTGCAAGAACTTATTTCTCCTATTAGAAAAGCTATAAAGAAATAGATGATAGAATTCAATTTTGGAAGAGATATGCGAAATATGTTTTTGGTGAGATTACAGGGACTTTCTTTATCTTTCAGTGGGATTTTATTAACCTCATTCTACTCCCAAGCATCTTTCACATGAGTTGATTTGAAGCAGATGGAGATTCAAAGTTTTCACACTGCTTTGCAAACTCCAGGCTTGACTGAATGAGCATTCGAGCAAAACAGATTTCACTTTTGCCTCTTTCCCTATTGACCACCCCTTCTACCCCAAAAGATTTTGCACAAGGCCTTCTCCCAGACTGGAAATTCAGACAGTAGCACATTGTATTTACACCCATTTTTTTCTTAAAGAGAGAACTAATGTAAACAGCAGTGTGCCCCATCACTGTGTGTCCCCTTTAGCATCTTATTACAGACATCTTGTTTGGTTTCATACAAGCATTAAATATTTGTGCCTTATCTTCCTAAATCAGGTTATTCTCTAAACTAAAATAACCAGTTAACTTCCTTTATTCCTTTCTAAGTATATGTAGCCTTTCCATGAAAAATGGCAGGATAGTAAGTCCAGTGCTGGATCATCATCTTACATCCCAATATATTACCATTTATATATATATGTATGTGTATGTATTTATTTGTAAATAAATTAAAACCTGGTCTACTGGTTTCACAGTTTGCACTTTATGGAAATGACCATTCAACTTCAGACTTTAAACACCTCAAGAACAATCTGTGACAACTTAGTGGATGAATCTCCTAGCCTATTATTTTGCCATTTTGAATCATTCTGAAACATTTTAGCATCTCAAAATTATTATCTTCTTCATTTTTACTACCAAAACTGTCACTTTTGCTCTATACAAGATGTACTACCACCAACACTGGATCATTGTAGTATATTTATGCAGATATTTTATGCTGCGATACACATTGAATAAGTTATAGTCAGGGGGTCAGATTAAAATACCAGAGTCCCTGCTGAAATCGATACACAGCACTTTTCTCACACCTTTCCCAGAAGCATTGCATAGATACATGTGGAAAAATAAAACCAAAACCACATCAATTCCTATTTTTCAGAAGCATTACAAAAGGAAAGCCAAGCTACATACAGTGCATTGTGGTGGATGCACAGAGAGCCTCCTTTTCTATCAGAATACATATCTTGCACGGAAAAGCATGGAATGGGGAAGACATTTAATTAAACCATCTTTATTCTCGTTTTTATGTGTAATGACTAACTAATAACAGCATGCATGACTGCTCTAGCCATATTTATAGTGACATACACTGCTTCTGCTGAATGTATTGGGAGTGAAAATTCCTGCATTTCCCAAAGCTCTGCTGAACAAATTAAAATTTTAATTAATATTCCTTTTCATTATTTTTCTTTCTCTGTTTCCCTCTGCCTGGGATTATGGACCTGGAATAAAATAATACAGTCCTGCTTTCAGTGTGTGATATGAGCTGCATGCCAAACAAAAATGAGTGGTCAGTACAGCAGTGTACAGGCATGGGGCAGGAGTAGGAGCAAAAACAGCAAAAAGGGTTTGTCCTGTGTTTGTAGAAACACATTCACCCACATGTGATGTCACATAACTCTTAAGTTAAACAAACTTATTGGGTAAGATTACTACAGAACTGTCCCCTCTTCTTTAAAATTATTTAATAAAAAATGCAAAATTTCCTAAACAGTCTTCAGCTTAAACTACTTACCCACTAGTTTAAGAGGTCACTTCCAGAATGATATGTTCAGTCCCTATAGGTATAAATGCTCCACGACAAAGGAAGAGTCAAAGTTAACACACAGCCAAATTTGTTTATCAATGTTGTTCTTTCCTAGTGCCCCACAATAACTGCTGTATAGTAGCTCTCTGAGATGACCTAAGCAGTGTAAAATTAAGCACTGTGAAACAGGAAGAGAAACAAAAGTCCCAGTTCTTTCTAGGATAAATATAACATAGCTAGAAATCTATAGGCATACTATGAATTAGCTTGATTTTTTGTCCAACAAAATTATACTGATAAAAAAAGGCAACAAAAGAAAAAAAAATGCAAATCATCAAAAAGAAACCATCATAAAACTACCCTGAGTGATAAATTCATTGCTAACACTTTTGAACACAGCATATTTCCATTTTAGCTTTGTGGATCTGCTTTAATAATTTTCTTTCAAAATCTCCCCCAGTCAAAAGCTGTAGCGTTAACAGGAAAGGGACTGCCAGTGATAGAATGGATAGTTAGATCAGATTACTTCTGCAGGAAATGTTTTCTCTTCTGCAAGTACAATGTGTATTGAAGCTATTTATTTAGCACTCTTAAGGGTTTGCTGGTATTTTCTTCTCACTTTGTGCTTTTATGAAAAATGTACTTCTGTTTCCTCTAGAATGTTGATTAACTGGATATCTTAAAAGGAGTCATGCTTCAGAGGAGCATCGTGTTCATACAGAAAGGTCGGGCTTTAGTTCTTTATATTGGAAACTGGATTTTGCTGCATTCAAGCTGATCTGGGGTTTGTTTCTTCCTTTGTTAAAAGCAATGCTGGAGTTTTCTTCAAAAGATGATAAAGATATCGCAGTTTGTTAGACGATCCCACTGATACCAACACAGATCCTGCTGTAGCCATGGTCTTCAAACGTTTTGTTGATCCAGCTGCCTATAGCAGGCACAATATACAATGTCTTTTCAGAGATCTCGATGATATCTGAAACTCAGCAGCCTATGCTGTTTTCATAGCCACTATGCACAGCTGCAGCATTCAAAAGATTTCTATGGTCTGTTGCTCTTCCCATGATATTTAAGTTAAGGATTGTCATTAAGCTGACAACAATGTATCCTGTAGTGGGAAGGTATAAGATATTGATGAAATAAGGCCTGCATCAAAGATTTATCTCTGCCTTTGAATCATACTAGGTGAATGGAAGACATTTTATAAAATCTGGAATTTGTGTTGCTCGGTACTAGCTTGCCAAATTGTGAATCCCTGACCTATTCTAACTCTTTTATCATCTTTAAACTGAAGAGACCAGAATATCATGAATCAATCTCCTTAACTCAAAGGAGCAATGTTCACTGGTATACAGATCGATGCTCCTTTCATTACCCAACTTGCTGGTCTTAAAGGCTATTAGCCAAGAACTCAAGTTCTGCCCCACTACAGAATCCCAATTAAGTGATGCCAAGTGCTGTTGTCTGGAGAGCTGCTCACCGAGAGTGGCTGGAATCTAAAATCAAAAGAGATATTGGTGAGGACACAACACTTGATCAGACGCAAGCAGAATGGATAACATTAAGGCAGCTTGAGGCTGCTTTTTCATAGCATTGGTACCACAGACTCCTTAAATCCAATAAGTCCTGCTTCCCAAAGTTCAACTTTGCCTGTGTTCCTGTTATATCTTCTGCCACCTACAGATGATCTGATTGTAATTACCCTATGACATGTTTAATATCTAGTAAGTGGACGATTAGGCATGATGGCATTTCCTGTCAATGAGTGTTTTCTTCCTCTTCCTTGGGGAAAACCTCACTGCACTGGGGAGTCTCCTCCATCACTGCAGTAGCAACCCCAGGTTTTGCAAGCTTGCGCTTTTGGGTGAGCGAAACTCCTGGCAGCACCAAGGAAACATCTGCTGAAGTTTAGGGGCCTGGAGAAGTGACATGATTTTAAAAATGTATTTTTGAGCAACCAACAACTCCACTTGAAATGGGACAGGGCAGGTCTATGCTCATTAACTGGTGGTGGAAGAGGAAGACATCAGCTGTTGTTGGCTGTAATCCTCTCTGCTCTGTTTAATATTTACCTCTAAATATGTACACTCTTGCTTGGCCTCGTCCAGCTTCTCCCACAAACTTAAGCCACAGCAAAAATAAATAAATAAATAAATAAATAAATAAATAGGATTTTTACATCTCGTATGCCACCTAGTGTCAAAAAAAAAGGCCAGAAGACTTTCTCAGAGCCTTCTGGAATTTTATCAGATTTATTATTACACTCTGAAAGGGAAACGCTCGTGGGGCTCAAGAAAGAGATTGGCCATTTTCTTACATATTGACCCTAAAAACAAAAGATCACACAGCCAAGGCCAGGCAGCAGCTCCCCTTGCCCAGCCTCTCCCAAAGCCCAGCGAGTCCCTTTCTCCCAGTGCCCCAAGGATGAGTTTCTTTCCAGGGCTTAGTTATGGTTTATTAGGAATTACCATTAGGAATAGCCCCAAATCAGGCATTTTTCACTGAGATGGTGAACTTCATTTACCTGAAGGGTGTATGAAAAACCCAACTCTTGTGTTATTTGGGCAAGTCAAAATAGCTGGAGGGCGGAAACAGCCACTTTTTTCCAGTTTATGCACCCACCCCCCATGCCCACAACCCCATCCCAGCTCTGCATGGCGCCATGTTGTCCCTGGCACCCTGTTGTCCCTGGCACAGGCAGTGCCACCTTCACCACCACCACCTTGCCGACACAAAACCCCTGCTGGTAAATCACCCCCTTTGCTCCTCGGAGGCCCTAACACAGAGGAACAGCTGCTTAATGCAAATAAAACATGGGGAATGGCTGAACTAGGCCTTATCTCTGGCAAGGCAACGCAAGCACCGCTGCCAACACAGCTGCCCTCTTGCAGGACCTGCTGCCATTCCTGAAATTCCAGCAGAAACAAAGGCCGGTGCAGCATTCGTGGCACAAAGCGAAGCTGTGAAGTTGAGGAGTCATGACCTTGGCAAAGATGGCACAGGGGCCACAGAAAAGGCCTCCTGGGGGGACTTAGGGTGCAGAAATGGGCAGAGGGCTCTGCAGGGCCTGCAGGTTTTTCCTGACAAACCATAGTGTCGGTTTCACCAGGAAAAAGAGAAATTGGATGTGTGTCTGCACCCTAACCAGGGCTTTCCACCCTCTAGAGAACAACTATTTTGTCCATTTTATTTACCTACTTATTTTGCTAAGATCTACTACTGCTACATACCATTACAGTTCTATGATCTCCTTTAAGAGATGTAACGTTTGGAGGAAGATGTGACCCTGTGTGAAAATTCCCACCTCAGTCACTCAGCCAAACCACACAGTCTCTTCTCCAGGTTTCCTGCGAGTTTAAGTCTATGTGGAGTGCTGTAAAATTCATTCTGCACAGTGTTTTCCCCATCACCAGCAGCCATTTCATTGCTTACAACTTCAACTGTTTTACCATTTTGCCATTCATTTAAAGTAAATATGATCTAGTCACTTTTTTAACTTGCAAATTCTTGAATGTTTTGGACATTTCACTTTTGATTTTCTTCACAATACCTGGTCTTTCTGAATTCCTGAAATCTTGGTGAAGAATTTCACTTTGTCACTTGACATCTCAGTCTTTCAAAGAACTTCATTTTTACTAATCATCTTTAACGACTCATGGCTTATTATATTACTTGTTATCCAACTGGCCTTAAACAGATAATTAACTGGCAGTAAACTCTACCCTAATTGAAAATATGATGCATCTGCAATGAGAGAGAAATGCTGATCACACAAATTTGCAGGTCTTTCTTTAAAAGTGCCACCCTACGAGAGCTCATCCTTATCTGAGGCAACTTACTCTATCTAGTCCCATAGTTAAGGTCTTTATTTGGACAAGCTAACTAAAGAATATTCACTGCATATGTTGTTCTTCAAAGAAGAAAGTCTTCAAAACTGTCAAATTAATGATACTGTGGTGACTACCAGTTTATCAGCCACCCTCAAAGCTGTTGGTGTTCGAGGAAGTCAACCAGGAGCACAACTTGTAAAGATGTTTCCTCGTCATTAAAAGCAAAGAGCTGCCTGCAAAACAGAAAGCTCTAAAAGGAAACATAACCAAATCTTTTTCAAGTAGCTTCTTTTTCTTTTAAACAAACAAAAAACAAATACTGAACAGCAAGACCTCGCAAGAATACAATGATAAATACCATGCTGCTAATATTCAGTTCTAAACGCACTATACCATGGTGAACCTTTAATTATACACAATTCAAGTAATTGATTGCATTGAAGAAACCCACCTTGATGAGACTAAAATAGCCCTGTAGAAGTCAGAAATAAATGCAGAGATGCGTTTACTTCACTGTTTTCTTCCTGTTGGATAGTATAGCAGTCTTGGTCCTCCTCACACCTTCCCTTCTAATTGCTGTCTTCAACTACCTAATGAAAAAGAAGAAAGAAAGGAAGAGAAAAGAAGCCCAACTCTGTGCACAGTGAAAGGACACATTGCAATGGGCATAAGTCACTATAGGAGAAGTTCTTACTAGCTATAAATAAAAAATCTTCTTAAGCAAGAAACAGAGAAGTTGTAAAGTCTCCAACCTGAAAGAAATTCTAAACTTGAGTGACCAAGACCCTCATGATCCAACAACAGCAACATGATCCAACTTTGAAGTTAGATTTAACTTTGCAGGTGACTTCAATATGAGCACAGATTTGAGCAGATAAGCTCCAAAAGTCCCTTACAACAGAAATTGTTCTATGAATCTAAGAGTGTTGAAGGGTCTAATGGCATGAAGGATCTAATGGCATGAAGGGTCTAATGGCATGAAGGGTCTAATGGCATGAAGGGTCTAATGGTCCAATTGCTCCGTTTCCCCCTCCCCCTTTTCACTTCTGCTGTGACTAGCATAATTGGCTGTTTATCAGAAGATAAAGTCCATACTCCAACCCTTGTTCTTCCAAGTTTGTGTTTTGACATAGCCCAGCGCTCTCAGGAAGTAGAAGAGTTACAAGTCAAAGATTACCAGAGTCACTACAACCTTTCCACAAAAGCAGTATATCAAGATGTAAGCTGTGCCTGAGGCAAGTAAATGTTAATGAGTAGTATCTGGAAAGGTTAAATATAAATACACATAATTACAGCTTGCTAGTGACAAGAAATTATTAGTTTCTTTCTTTTTCAGAAGGCATTGCTCCAAAATACTAAACTGAAATAAAAGTATATATCTGATTCTGCGATCATAATAGGACTTGGAGAGCTACAATTATATCAATCAGTCAGAAATAAGTTGAATGCATATCACTGCTAAAGTCCTTCATCAGTTCTATATTCGCCCCTTCCACATAAATGTATATAGATTAGTCAGAAAACAATTTGGAAAACAGGAATTCAAAAAATTGCATTGAGAAATCATTTCAAAACTCACAATTGTAGAAGGGAGAAAGGGGAAGATAAACTACAAATCAAGCACAAAGAACAAATCTCTGTTTTTCATTCATAGGCGGGACAGAAAAACGAGTTTACAATTATTTAAATGCTCTGTATTGCATTTGATTGGAGGGTAAAATTCATTTCTTCCCCGGAGGGAAAAAACTAATATGCTACTAACTGCACTAAAAACGGGGCCATTCCAAGCTGACATTTGCAATTAAAAAAGAGAAAATATTTAATGAAAGCTTGCAAATAGTTTGCAATAGCAAAATTGCTTTTAGCTTTTAGAAAAATTCCCTTTTAATATAATTAGCTCAAACCACCAATCCACAGTTTTTGTATCAGATGTGAAATAAATGCTGCTTTACTTTGAAAGGAGGAGTGATCTGCCACAGCAACGTTTAAAGATGCTCTAGCCTGACAGCTAATTGAAGCAATTAACCTTCCATCCTGCCAACGTACCCTAAGCTTAGCCAGCTACTGACCTCTACTGGTATGCCCAAGCAGAGCAAAGCCATATATTCCAGTTTAAAATTCAGGTTTTCTTTACAACCTCTTGAATATTTCTGAGAAAAAAAAAAAAAAAAAAAAAGGCATAAAAGGTCTAAAGACAGTCTGTTTCCTCATAAAGATTTGGAAACGGCTGAACTCTCTGTGCCAGTGTGGCTGCAATGCTTTGGGGGAAGTGAGAAGGAATGCAGCTACCTGAGTACTGAAATAGGAACGATGAAGGATGTTTAGTAAGAAGCTGGACTTGGTAAGGAATCAATTAAACAGCCATTTATAAAAGTATGGCAATGTTTTGCTATGATATTATACACCACACTATGTGATCCTTGGCAAATTATTATGTTATAATAAAACAAAGAAAATTCACAAGGTAACTAGCAAATTTTTAATCCCTCAGTCTTGTTTTCCATGGGGTTGATACTGACGGCACTGGAAGTGTCAGAACCTTGTTTTGTGTGGAGAGCAGAGGGTCTTCGCGTGCGCCTGACCCGCTGCAGGGCTTAGCTCGCCTGGGCGCAACGGGAGCGAGACGAGTGGGAGCAGCACGGTGCCCGGAGCCACAGCTTGTGCCCAGCTGCACATGCTCACACACACACAGTATGAGCTGCTTGGTCAGAAATGAGAAACCAGCTGACACAAATTCTACTCTGCGTGTATGGAAGCTCTAGTGTTGGTGTTTGGGTTTTTTTTGGTTTTTTTTTTGTTTTTTTTTTTTTTGGTTTTTTTTTTTTTCCCCTTCTGTAGATGGTAGCAAAGACATGCAGCCACAGCCTCCCTCCTTCATCATCTTTCTTCTATTTTGGTAACACAATAAATCTTGGTCAGCCGCATTTGCTTAACTATGTGTGTTTGGACTAACTACTTAACAGTTTTAAGAGGTGAGTATCATTAATTTTGATTACAGGACCTTAAAGCATGAGCTGACTCCTACTTTAATTCTCATGGCTTTGCCTGAACGGAGAAGGGCCAATTTAAGGCACCCAAGGGCACTGGCTGCGGCGGCAGCACCTTGGAGCTCCTGCTGCTTTTCCCTGCCCCAGGAGTACCCCGTGACTCTCGGCTTTGCTCTCCGTGTTGGTGTCATTGGGCAGGTACAACTACTATTCGTGTGTTCCAACCAGTGCCTTGGCAAGGGCTGGTGTTTCCAGGCTGCCGCAGACCATGTGTATCCCTTGTGTGCAAGCCCAACAAAACTCCTGCCGCCCAAGGACTTCCCTCTGGCCTCCTGGTTTCTTTGAGTTATGAAGGTCCTGAATAAATAGTTATGGGGAGACTGTTAAAAATGCTCCGTACGCTTCACAAAGGAAAGATCACACTAGTGATCTGGGTGGACAGATGATCCACATTATTAATGCAAGAAAATGCTAGCAAAGCAATACATTAAAGCAGCAGAGGTTGGAATAATGACAGCTGGGTAGGGAAGTGAGATACCAGATACCACACACTCAATTAAATGCAATAAAACAACCAGAATTTTAAGAAGAATGCCAGGCTGATGGTAAAAGACCATTTCTGTTTTGACCTTTCAGCAGAAGGAACGTGTTTATACTAAAATGAACCTGCATTTTGAGCAGAGCTGGGCAAGAAACAGATTTCTCATGCTGATATTTGGGACACCAGGTGCTTTTACTCCAAAAAAAAAGGATTAAAAATAAAAATATATTGATTATAATAAATGGTAATCAATAAATGGGCTTACACCAAATCTGCTAAATTATCTTTTGTTATTTTAAAACTATCGTGATTCAGCATTGACCTTTCTGCTGTGCATCTTAATTAGTACACATTAATTAAATTGTGAAAAATTTGTTTCCGTCTAAGAAAACTGTGATTTTCCTTTAACGTGTATCCAAAGAAATTAAGATAATTGTGAACTGCTTTTCAGTATTATTTTTTTCTTAGCTTGAACATTTGTCAAAACTGACCTTTATCTCTAGTTTTTATGAACTGATTTTTTTACAAAAATAAAACCTCTGCCTTAAAAATAATCTTCTAGTTTCTTCCAGAACCAAGAAGAAAAGAACAGAAGCACACGAGTTAAACAAGCAACGCCCAGTTTTCCACAAACCCTGGAGTTACTCTACCAAATAACATTATGACCATTGCTTACATGCCCAAGTGCGCAAACCTTGTTCACATAAGCATTTATTACCCGAGCAATTAGACCCACTGGGAACAGAGCGATGACTCATATCAATAAGAATCACTTTTTAAATAGCCTAAAACCAGAGCATTTCTAGGCTTTTGGTGAAGCCAGACTGCACGTCTCCTTTCGTAAGCACCACCAGGACTGCAGGCAGGGGAAGGGAACCCAGCGGGGTGGGAAGCCTCCCCATAAGCATCACACTTGGGAAGGGTGCTTTGCACCAGAGCCCCTCAGCTCTTCAGTATATCTACACCTTGCGAGCAGGAAGCACGCTTTTCCTGTGAAAGCTCCCCAGGAGGGCTGTACTTCTCCTTTGGTTCTTTCTCTATTTCCACCTAAGTCAAAATACTCAAAGGAATGGCTGCAATGTGGACCTCTGTGGACCACAAACTGAGTTGGTACCTTTGTACATCTGCTTGATCATCATGACAGACAGCCCTGGAATTTCAGCCCTTAGCAAGAGCTGCAAGGCGTTGAGGGGCTCCTGTCACCCACACAATAGCTAGATATGATCTGTTCCAAATGCTCCCTGTCCCTCAGATCTATGATCTGAAGCCAAGCACCTGGTAAGGACCTCATTGTACTCTCTATATGCACCATTTTCATGGTAATTTATGAGTAAGAAAATTTAAAGTGTTAAGTAACTTACACTAGTTATGTAACTTTTACCATTGTGATTTTGCGTGACGTTAGCAGTAATTTGCAAGGTCACAATACATTTCTTTAAAGCCTTTCTTATTCTAAAACTTGTTTAAGTTTCTGCTTTAAAACTGTAATTAAAGGTTTTGGGGAAAATCTATCCTAGCCCTCCTTTTTATTCTTTTTATATTATTTAATTATTATCTTAATTATTTATTTATTATCTTTTTATATTATTGCCTGCAAAATATCCTGGAAAGGGTTTTGAAACACGAGTTTGTCTCCTATCCAAGCAGGATGGACAAGTGCCCTGTGCTAGAGCCAGGGGGAAATGGTCTCCAACACATCATCTCCTATGAGCGCATGGAACCAGTACACTACAAAGACCCAATTTGCCAACTCAGATGTCATTATTAATTGCTGATTATGTCCTACGGGGCACGAATTCGTCTCCTATAATCTGCTTCGTCTAAAAGCTTAACAAGGAAGTGAAATTACACTCTTCCGAGCTGCAGTGCAGAACCCATTGTCATTTTCAATTTCATAGCATCAGGTCACCAGCCAGCTCAGGATGACACTACGCGGTGGCTCTGGAACTCGCCCGTTAATGCAGTTAATGAACTAGAAAGACTGTGTCATAAGAGCAGCATCACTGTTGAAGACAATTTTTTTAAACAATTTAAACTGCAAAATTAAGAGTGTTCAGCTCCATTTTGCTCCATCTTTTTTATTATTTATTTCATTAATTATTTTTGACCCCCGTAACGCTCCAGACAGTAGTTTCAAGCCTGGGGAGTCACTGAGGCACGGTAGACATGGAAGACAACCCAACACGTTCACATCCTGTCAGCCAATGTAGCAAGTCAGCGCTTCCTTTTTATAGTTTGCCCATACGGAATAGGGAGTTTCTTGCCACTTTCACGTATTTTATCAAATGGTTGCCCTATAAATGGAAATCTGAGAGCTCACCTGCATGAAGGGGTCATGGAGACACAGAGGAGCTGGTGGCAGGGACCAGGCGACCTGGATGGGGACCCAATGGCCAGACGCAGGTGGGGAGAGCTCGCAGAGCTCCCTGCTCTGCAGCAGGGGTAATGCAGCTGCCACGGGGAGCAAATTCTTTGTTTGCAAGAAGAGTTCAAGTGTGAAAAACACAACTGTAACATCCATATCCTAATAAGCATTCTCAATCAATCATTTTCCTTCCTTTTTATGAAGGAAAAAGAAAAGAGGAAAAGCATTTTTTAATGGAGTTCCTTTCCAAATCTCTCAAGTTATTTTGATCGAATATTATTTTGAAGGTCATGGGGCAGCTTTGCATTTTTTTCTTCTGGTTTCTGAAAACATTCTCATCCTGAAGAAATGTACCTGCTAAGGCTTAAATTCATGCCTTCTAATTTTGAGCGCATGACTAAAGTGGAATTGTCCTAAGGGGGTCTCTCTCTTTCCTCTGCTCTTTTTTCAGGGCTTTGTCATGTGCTGGAGCGAGTGGCAGCCCTGTGAGCGCAGGAGAGGACGCACGGCGCTCCTCCGGGGCCGAGCCACCGTGCTACCGTTTGCCGAGTCCATAACCTGCAGGCGGCTTTCTTCTGCACGTTTAAAATGACACAGATGCAAACCTGCCCATTTAGAAGTCTCAAGCCATTGCTCAGCACCTAACCAAGCATTCCAAACCAAGCATTTCTTGCTCCAAAAAAACGACATTTAAAAACCAACTTCCATCCCAAATAAGCACGGAAAAAGCAGTCATCTCTTTCGGTTCTTATGATTTAAACACTTCAAGCATTTTAACACTTGAGACAGTGTGTTTGTACAAAACAAACACCCCCAAAATGTTTTTTATGTAATCCTGGTAAGTGAATTAAAGCAAAGTTCTCTAAAATAAATGAATTTAGGGTACCAGATGGCTGTCTGAAATAGCATGTATTTTCGCTTCCTGTGTAGCAGCCAAGTTGATTTAAATCAGAAAAAAAAAAAGAGAGGTATGCTTTAATCAGGTCAGCTGACAGCTATTAGATTAGACCTGATTGAAATTCAGAAATTTGGTGAAATTAAATCTGTTATGAATCCAGCAGCTCCCTACCACAGGGAACCAGTGGATTCAACACTTAATGCTTTAAGATTCTTTTGGTTTGAGAATAATATTCAGTGCAGCATCTTCTTTTCCTTTTTAGCTTACTTGGTAGGACAACTTTATGACTTTGTCGTAGTGCAAAAGGCACCATATAAAAAACAAATGCAGAATAAACAAAAGGAGACAGAAAGGGTCTGATTCTTGCCTATCTTGCACTGGTCCTTTACAACTCTTCACACCAAGCATAAATACTACAAAGTCAGAATAGTTGCAGCGCTGTAAAAGGACAGCAAAGCTGAAAGGGGAGAAACTGTGCATTAAATAAGACCTATTCTCTTCTGGAGTTCCAGCTGTCTGTAATATCATTAATTTTCAGCATTCTTTTGACAAAAAAAATTCTGCTAAATATAGCAAAGAGATAAGTTGCAGGTGAGTTATAGTGTGCCTACTGAGATGTCCCTGTCATTTGTTAGTTATGATATTCTTCATGGCTCTGAACTGTGCAATAACAGCTGGGTTTTTATCCTCCAGGTAGGCGACGGGATCTGTATAGCACTCTCGCGTAACATTTTGCAGATGTTATGTACAGTACATACAGAGCCTGTTAAAAAATGGCATTTCCAGCCTGTGGGACACTTCCAGGATTTTAATATTCATTTTTACCTGAAAACTAAGTTAAAAAAAAATGCCTTTTTTCTCCATTAATACAAATGAAACATCTCCTCACCTTCACCTCCCCACCTCATCCCACCTGAGAGCCTTATGGAGTAGGGGCAGAAACAGTGGGTGCATCCATGGGTGCCAACACTGGGACCATCCTCGGAACCAAAGACCTAAAAGAGCGGCCAAGGCCCCCTGGGCAGGTGAAAACGATGGCACCAGCAATTGACAATTCTGCAGCTGCATTGTACAAATGTGCAAAATTGGAAAAAGCAGCAGCAGCTCCTTGGAAAGCCCTGTATTTTTTCCCTCCAGTTAAAATTTAGTATTGTAATTGTGTGGACACAGTTGTGATAACAGGAAAGAGTCCAAATGCTCCTTTATGATTTTATCTATTTACTTCTATTTCCATTTTTAGATGCTCTCACACTTGCAATTTTGTCACATTCCAGCCACTTGTAAGTCAAAGGGAGCTGAAAGCTCCAGCGCCGAGCAGCATCTTGCAGAATCAAAGGTTTCAAGTGGATCCTAATCATTAGACTACATTGAACTTCAGACTATTCATAAGCACAAAAGATTATGAAACCAAAGCTTCGTATAGCATTGCTTAATTAACGGCATGGCATGAGCAGCCACAATTACTGGGTTGTTGTTTCTAAGAATAAGCTTAGTCTGTTTTAGAAATACAGGCAACTAGGCACAATAACCTTACTCATTGGAGGGGAAGCATCTTTGAAATACCAGCTCTGATGCAACTTTATTTTAGATGTCTCATAAGATCATGGCTGTTATTCATTATTGTCGAAGGCTTCCCATAAGATAATTATTGGTTATACACGACTATTCCACTGGTATTTCTGGCATTTAGGGTCTGAGCCAGAATTAAATATTGACATCACTGCTAGGTTATCTAGGGTGAAATTGAGACCCTGCTGAAAGTCCTGGGTTTTATCCTTTGAGTTCCCTGAGCCCAGAATTTCTCCTCCAGCTTTAACAACGTTTTGGCATTGTAAAAAAAGTATATATTTTGTTCTTCCTCTGTTGCAGGAAAGCATGCGTTAAATTTAACTCAGGTGTTTCCAAGACTTATGTGCGAGCTTTAATGTTTCCTTAAACTAGTGCCCCATGCTTCTAGTTAGCAGAGATTCAGGGCAATAAAAGGAGTCACCAGAAGATCTATGCACTACTTAAGACTCACCTAAGTCTGTAAACCAGCCTTCTAGATAGCTTTAAACTGATGGCAGAGACTTCGCTCTGCAGCTCTACTCCAGGATTCATTTCACTCACTAAAACTTGCAACTCTATCTAAGTGTTTTTGTTCTTCAGACTATTTTGATAGGATCAAAATAGTTAATACCCATGGTTTTTTAAACACAAAAGTTTGCTAATGCCAATGTGTAGAGATGAAATTAGGTCATTGCAATAAGTGTGAGTTTTATTCTAAAAGGTTTGGGAGAGTTTGGCAAACCATTTTGTCCTGCAATCTTAGTAAAATAAGTGTTCCTTTCCTTTGCACTATTTGCAATGAAAACTACTGAAAACTCTTTTAAAAATCCCCTAACCCTAAAAGATGCGGCTTGTGCAATGAAAATATCAATTTCTGCATAGCATGTTTCTTTGGTGGATATGGGGTTTCTTTTCTTCTCTCTAAGTTAGATAGCTTACAGAGTATTCTCAATGTCATGTTTGTATGCATACAAACAAACACATGTATATAAAGAAATCATGTATATAGAGAAAGCAGGCTAGCAAGTGTGTATCGACTGTTCTTTTCCTCAGGAAACTATTGCTCATTTTTGCATATACTTAAAAAAAACCAACTTACTTTTTCCTGGATAATTCATCGGTATCACCATGCAGAAGCATTGTGTTTCTTAGGGATAAGGTATTGCTATGACTGTGAAGCCTTTCAGGTACTCTGCAAAAGAACATAAAAGATGTGGAGTCTGTAATATCAAAATTCATATAGTCCCCATATTTAAAATTAAAAAAAATTATCAACTTATGCTTACGGGAGGATGGAGTCATTTTTGTATATTAAGAAAGCAATTATATATTTTTAGGTTTTTATATTTATTTCTTTTTTATTTTTGCAGTTCATCTGGTACTTTGCCCAAGTCTTTCTACTCATTTTGCTCATATTTACTACATAGATACACACCATTAAAAAAAAATAACAACTTATTCAACACTATGGCACTAAGTCTTTTGTATCACACGCAGCATTAAAAGTAGCACCCACTGAGTGGATTTACCTGGCCTTCACCTGTGAATAGGAATTTCTGTACTTTGAAAACTATTCCTTTTATGGAAGTGATTTTTTTTTTTTTTTAAATTAAGTCTAATTAAAGGTATGAACACCAGGAAAGCATAACTTTTCATTGCCTCGCCAATTAATGATATCATGTATCATATCCTTTAACGGTGTTTCACTTTTTGGGAAAATGAAAACCTCAAAGATTACAAAATCACAAAATGATTGAGGTTGGAAGGGAGATCATCTAGCCCAGCACCCCTGCAGGGGCAGGGTCACCTGGAGCACATTGCACAGGATTATATCCAGGAAAAATTCAAGTGTATCCAGAGCAGGGGACTCCACAACCAACCCTCAGTCACCCTCACAGCCAGGATATCCCCAGGATATCTTGGTCTTCCAGGCCACAAATGTCCATGGCTGACCCATGATCAGTCTATAGTCCACCTCCTTCTCGCAACCTTCCCCCTCACTGGCAGGATTGAGAAGACAACCTAGGCTCCTATACACTTGATTTTCATTCCTAGAGCCCAGAAGCCCTGTCTTGCTGGTGTCTAGTTTCCCCTTGGTGTCACTAGCACCCATATGGAAGAGCAGCAGTGGGTTAGTTCAAGAGCTGGACAAGCCTTGGCAGACACTCCATAATAGCCCTTATTCAAGAGCCCAGCAAGCAACAAACCTCTCTGGATCAGGGACTGGGACAGCAGATTGGTACCTCCATTCCCCGCAGGAAGACCCTGAGGATCTTCCACTGAGATCCTCAAATGTTCTAAGGTCTAAGCAGAGCCCAGACACAAATGGCTGTGTCTGCTCACAGACTGTTAGCTGCGCTTTAAGCCTGGCTCTTGAAGAGAAATAGATTCTTCCACCCCAAAAATGTAATTCTTTCATCCCTTAAAAAAAAAAGAGCAAAGCAATCAGCAGAAGAAATCAATGTGAGACTGGGATCTAGGAAGTTAGTCAAGCAGGAACAAAAAAAAACCCAAAACAACAAGAACAAACAAACAAACAAAAATAGTAGGATATCAGTGCACAAACTTAATTGCTTAGATTTCTTAAATTTCAGAAGTGAAAGGTAATACATTAAGGAACCTAATTAGATATTGATTTAAATAAATTTAGCCTCCTGGTGACTAAATGCTGTTTATTAAGGCCTCTGATGTAAATTAAAAGCAACAAGGAAAAAACAAACATTTTTGTATCCCTGCTTATGAGAGGAAATCAAAGGAGTAAAAGAAGCTGTAAGTCTCATTAACACAAAAGTTAGAGTATTTTGAAATACGCCTCCAATTTTGCTCTTGAAACCTTCCCTTAGTTAGCAGAAAACAAGTGGCTATAGCCACTGAGACAGAATTTAGGGTGGTAAACACCCAGGTTAAGGTTCAAGCATTAGTTATAGACTTTCATAATGTCAGAATCTCCAAGGATTAAGAAACTTTAGTTCCCTGAAATGCTGGAGACAAGTGTGAGAAAACAATAATTGCACTAAGAGGAACGAGTACACTTTCCTGGAAACAAGAGTAAAGCTGCAAAAGCTTCTGCTCCTCAAAAGCAGAACTATACCTTATGAGAACAGCCCCAAACACATGTCCTTTTGGTCTTTTCCTAACCCTCTCTGCACTGAGATGTCGCCCTGGCCAGGAACGTTTGTTCTGCTTGAGTATAAATCTTTTTAGATTTTTAAAATATCCTGCTCTCCTCTGTAATCAGTACAGCAGTGGCAAACTGCCTTTGGAGTCATTAGCTATGAAATAATGTTAGGTATTTCTGCTCTCAATTTTTGCTTTAGGAAAACAAGATGGCTTGATTGAGTTCACATCCCAATGCACCCTTGTTTTAAAGAAAATTTAGCCTTAAACTACGCAGGTAGCAGCTCAAGAATTCATTACCACCTTAATCCAAGAACAAATAGGTAAGTACTTGATTAAATTTAAGTATACATCTCCATAATTTCAATAGAACTAATACAAAGTGCAATTAAATTCTTGAAATTCTTACATTGAGAGAACAGACATGTCTTGGAGATGTCCCATGAAGGGGCAAGAGGCAATGGGCACAAAATCTCTGTCTTCATGAGCTCCATTGCCTTCCTTGACAAGCCCTTGGGCAGCTTGATGTAACTTCAGAGACAGCCTCTCTTTAGGGGGGAGCTGGACCCCACAACTCCCATGATCCCTTCCTGCCCCAAACAAGTAAAATTAAATAATGCAATACAGAGGAGAAAACATGGTGAAATGCAATACAGGAGAAAACATGGTGAAAAAATCCCTTTGCCTCCCTCGTGCTTCTTAGTGTCTAGCATCACCATTGACAGTTTTGTTTTATAGGTTGTGCTTTACCTCTAAAGCGCAGTGCGACTGTGCCCTATACTTTGGATGAGTCTTTGATGGTAGGATGGTTCAGTATTCTAACAAGCTTAAAGTAAAAAAAAAAAGAAGTAACCATTACACTTTATTTGTCACGGAATCATTTCACGGATGTATTCAATCGCAAAAGGGGAAGTTACTGTAAATCACTATCACCAAAGCGCTGTGCACTGCTATCAACAAATTGAAGTGACAGTTGCCATCGAGGCAGCTATCGTTTGTGCCAATCACTCCTGCCTGCAGAGCTTTCATGTGCTGCGGTTTTAACAATACTAAAACTGTGGTCGCTGCTGCTGCAGAGGGGCGTGTGGGATCTCCTCTCTGTTTAAAATTACCTCATGTGCTACCTTAAGCATAACTGGCTAAAACCAGGCCATATACACAGATCTTACATGTCTGAAGCTTCATCAGGCAGCAGCTGCATGAAAAATGTGCCTGTATTTGCTCCTTCAAGCACTCACCCCAGGCTCCACTTTGAAAATTTTAGATCTGCTCTTTCCAAAACCAGTGATGAACTTCCTCCTGGTTCCCTCATTTGCAGATATATCACCTCCTTTCCCGCTCCTCAGCGCCTCACAGTCATTTGGACCCTTTGCATGTTGCCAAATTCAGTCTCCAAGGAGTTTCCCTGGGTGTGGCATTGTGTGGCATTGCAGAAAAATTGCATGGCATTGCAGGAACAGTGTCCCCCGCACCGGCTGCCTCAAAGAGCAAAGTGCTGCCACTTTCACTCTGGCATTAGGGAAGCTGATGGGAGCTTTAAATCGACTTCCAGCAGGCAGGACTGCTGGTCCTCTCCGTAGAGGGCCTATAGAGGTGCTAATGGTATTAGTTTTCTCTGATTTAAGGTTCCCCACAGATCTTAGCCAATGTTTCAGTCCTTATTGACATTGTTCCCTGAACTCCGACTCATTAAATTAGATAGAAGTTTGTCTTGGATTAATTGCGATGTGCGGAGCTTGACATCCTCCATCCGGAGCACAGTTTTTGGTCGTGGCGTGCTGAGGGACGAACCATTTGATTCATAAAGAGGCACTTCATTTACTAAAACTTATCACTTCACGTTTCAGCTCCTTCCATCAAGGCTGCCACGGCAAGGGCTAAATTGTTCTCCTGAATATCATCCTGCAAGCCGCAGAGTTGCTCCTACATGCACCATCCTCACGGATTAGCTCTTCCCCCTGCCACCCAGCAACTCCAACCATACCAGAGAAAAATAGATATTGTATGGTGTTTTTCATTGTGAATATCATCATGGCTTTTGACAGTGCGCTAATTTTCCAAAGTTGTTCCACTGTCCTTTTACTTTAGCAGAACAACTGCATCTCCTTCTAATGGATTTTTGGATATTTAAAGGATATTTAAAGGCTATCAGATATACCATGAACATTTCCTCCGCACCACTGATTTGCCTTTTATTTCCTCATTTCCTTGTCTAGCCCCAAAACTGATGCAGAAACTGAAGCATACAATTTAGGAAGAGACTCAATTTCATTTTGAAGAGTTTCATTGATGGCATGAACTGCATCCATTAATAATCTGTTCCAGTGCTTAATTACCCTTGTTAAGAATACAATTAAGAAATTGTCCAATTTCTGTTTGACCTTTCCAGCATTCAATTTCCATCAGATTCTTCTGATGTTTCTCCCAGATTCTCTAATAAACATCCTTTCTATTCTAGAACAGGTTATTTTAGTTTTAATGCCCAAGACAATTTTATTCTAATATAAGCTCTTCTGCTCCTTGCTTGTAGTGAAAATAATCTACACAGATAACAAATCCAAAAAAGAAACATAGAGGGGGGAAAAAAAGCATTATTTTAAAAGGTGTGTTGCTTCATATCAAGTTATTAAGTGGCTCAGCTGTTATAATTGCTATATGTAGACAAAAGTCTAGCACATAAAGTTCAATTCAAGGACATTTCTAATTACCATCTACTTGGGACTTTAGGGGGTGCTTAGAAGGTGACTGCTCAGTTCTGGACTCCAGAAGAATTTAACCACACAGCTTCTTGATTCTAAGGTCCAGAGTTTTTCCACGTGCCCCCAAAGGATAGTGCTGTAATGTATCAATAATCCTAAGGGAGCCTCAGGATTTCAATGTGGTTAGAAATCCAGTTCATCTGCTTTGGTTATCTTGTACCCATCCATTGCTCTGGATTTTTCCCAGCATTTATTCAAACCAGCTACTGAGTGTCGAGAAGGCAGAACCTGCTGATTCAGGTAATGACTGAGCAAGATTAATTTTTGTTCCTGCTGCTGCTCTGTCATTATCCCTGTATTACTGGTCCCTCCCAACATGCCCATTTCCTCTACTATGTGTGTATACTTGCAAACAACCCCAAGCCCTACATGATACTATATGGGTGACAGGCAGAGCATATTCTGTTGTATGTATTTGTATCTCCCTGACTCCTACATATAGTTTCCATGGGAAAATTGCAGAATGCCTACGCATGTTAATTTTTAGTGCAGCAAGCCACTAAACCTATCATCTCACAAAAATGTCCTTTTATAGCCTTGTCAATCAGTGTATAATTAGCTGAATTTACATGCAGAACAGATGGGAATTTTGGAAATGTTTCTTTTACTAAATGCATGCGAGGAGGAAAAAAAGAAAAAAAGAACCATGACTTGGGGATTTAATATATATGTATTCCAAACGTGAAGTTGAATTAGCTTCTAAAAATATATGCAATAAAGTGTTCAGCAACACATACCACGCATTATTAATCTTACGAAAAAGAAAAAGAAAAAGAAAAAGAAAAAGAAAAAGAAAAAGAAAAAGAAAAAGAAAAAGAAAAAGAAAAAGAAAAA